>CAMOHE010029492.1:0-73388 GCA_946598075.1 Artocarpus hirsutus | reverse complement strand
TAATAACAGGTCTACGTCATCAAGAGTCATGCCTCTAACGTACCGGCATGCATACCACTATTAAGATGTGGGTGTCACCCTTTGGCACATCAAAAGACACAAGTCAAGACAACGGGCCCACTAGTCATCTCAGGATTAAGATGAATACAAAATTGTCTAAAGTGAATCGATTTGCCAAGACAGAATTGTTAATCCAAATCAATTCACTTTATGTCCCGATCCAACACATCGTCACCTATGACAACGTGCCAATGTTTCTATTCACGGAGTCCACCTCCGATGGTCAAGACAAACCATCTCCTAATAGGGATATAGGCAACATAACAATCTTTACATGAATAAAGCGCCCAACTTTATTCCCTCGATTGTGGATCTTATGATTTAGACCGTCACCTTAAGAATTGTGTCTTCCGCATAATCTGCCCATCATATGCCCAATTCTTAAAGGTTTAGACCGACCGTCTCAGACTATTATTTGCTTATCATACATTCAACAAATATGAACGTAAAGAGGACAATATTTGGTATATAAATAATAAATGAATTCTTTATTGATAAAAATGTCTTCAAAAACTCATTACATTTTTACTCTATTAGGGCAAACATGTCAACACTTTATGGGCAGTGGCTCTTTCTTGAAATTCTAGGATTAGATGAAAATGAATTTTGTAAATTGGTTTATATATTTTAAAAGTAGACATCCTAAACTTTCCAACAAGTTATCATGAGCCTAAATTGGAGTTGTATTTTATTTTCTATGAATTTTTCAATTTTCATATTAGAAACTAGTAAACCTACCAATGACAGTATACCACCCGTCTACCTTAAGTAAACCACCTGTTAACCCATGTGCTAATTGTAAATAGTCAACTTGACTATTTGCAAAAGTATACAGCCAGTTTGCCAAGGTATACCAGCTACTAACCTGAACCAAGAACCCAACTTTGCTCACCTTCTAATCCCTTAATGTCTTGCAACCTTTCCAACACTATCCTAAGTGATTTATGAATCTTATTAGAGACTAAAATATATAGATTACTTGTATGTATTTTATATTATGTGTAAAATAAAAATTGTTTACTTTGGTATTTAAAAAGAAATTGCATAAAAACTTAATGGCACATTAATGAGATAGATTTACACATAATTCATTTATGGATATGGTTATATGTTGTGCTTTAGTTTTAATTGTCCTTATGCACACCTTAGGATCAAGGGTGTGTAGAACTAACGTTAATTAATCCTAAGATTAAAGGATTGTTGATAAGCTTAGAAGGTAGGGATTCTATTATTCATCTTTTATAGGGTTTTGGTAAATTAAAAATTTGGTTGTTTTATGTTGCAAGATATGTATATGATATTGTTGAATATATATGGTTATAACTATAACCTGATGATGTGGAACTCATCCTGTATTGTACAGCAAGGAACATAATAATTTGGCACATGTTGTAAATTGAAAAGCATGGTTAGGAAAACTAACTTTATAAACAAAGGTTGATTATAGAGAAACGGTGAGACGTGAAAAGGGCGACGATTTCGTCCTTCGGCACAAATGCCCTAAAAGGTAAAATAGGGGGGAGGTGATGATGCTCCCTTGGGTTGAAAGTTTCAGAACACACTGTATAGGAATTGACTTAGTGAGGACTCAAGACTTGATGTCCCCTCATCGAAAGACCCTTGGAATGTTTGGAGGGTAGTCAAGCTCACCCATTTGGGTTTTGATGAGTTAAGTAATACTTTATTTAATGTGGATACTTGGGAATAATGATAAATTGTAATATTTGTATATATGTATAAGTGTGAAACTTGGTAATGATTAACTATAGTATCCACAGAATATGATTATAATAAACCCCATAATCTAGAATATAATGTAAATTAACTAAATATGCAGTTTTAATGTGGTAATGAATAAAACCTTAAGGTGAGTTATGGTTTTTCCCTATTGGGCATGTCGATGCTCATCCCTATCATATGTACATCTCTCAGATGGAACTCAGTGCAACTTATCTTGTGAGGAATAGGCAACAACACTGCTGTTTTCATGTTAGAAGATTTTGTTTATTTGTAACTCATCTAGAACATGTAAGATTTGTACTATTTTTATGATGGCTATGTTAAGTTATTTGGGAATTGTACTATGGTAATGATGATTGTATTTTAAATATTTGGTGCTACACTAAAGACTGTGGTTTGTATTTTAAATATTTATTTTTATTTTTATTTTTGTTTAAAGACCCATGGGCATTGTTTAATTGTTTTAAATATTATTGAATTTAAGTTTATGTTTATTTATTCAATACTATTAACCCCCACATAGAGGCGTTACACTTTTCCACATAGTGTGACTACCTCAAGATGAGTCCATCAGGCGATCTTTTGATTTTGATTTCTAAAATCACATCGGCAGGTCCCATGTCTTTCATGTCAAACCTAGAGTTCAACCTATCCTTGGTAGATTTGATCATCCTATCATTGCTACCCACGATTAGCATGCCATCTATATACAAACAAAGAATGACATATCCCTCGTCTACTCTTTTGATATAAACACACTTGTCACACTCATTAATTTTGAAACCATTTGACATTATAACATTGTCAAATTTCTCATGCCATTGCTTTGGTGCTTGTTTTAGTCCATACAAAGACTTCACCAATTTGCAGACTTGCTTTTCTTATCCTTGAACAATACAACCCTCTGGTTGTTCCATATAAATTTCCTCTTCAAGGTCTCCATTAAGAAAAGTAGTCTTTACATCCATCTGATGAACAAGAAGATTCTGCAAAGCGGCAATCGCTAAAATCATTCTTATGGAGGTTGTTCTCATCATAGGACAGTAAGTATCAAAGTAATCAAGGCCCTCTTTTTGTTTATAACCTTTTATAATAAGTCTAGCCTTATACTTATCAATTGTTCCATCTGCTTTTATTTTTCATTTGAAAATCCACTTAGAACCTAGCGGTTTACTTCCTAGAGGAAGGGCCACTAATTCCCAAGTATGATTCTGCATGATGGAATCAATTTCACTCTTTATGGCTTCTTTCTATAAAAGACCCTTAGATGAGCTTACAGCTTCGTTGAAAGTTTGAGGTTCAGCCTCTAGCATATTGGTCAAAAAATCTGGTCCAAATGACTTTTCTGTCCTTGCCCTTTTGCTTCATCCAGGCTCTTCCTCTTCTTGTTTGGTTTTAACTTCTAGGTGATCCTAACTATTTTATTCAATAGTCTCAAACGTTCATTTAGATGAACTTGGACCATCCTCTTTAGATTTACAAGAAAATACATATTCAAAAAATGATGCATTCTTAGATTCCATTATCGTGTTCTTGTGAGTCTCAAGGTTTTTAGATTCATACACAAGGAACCGATAAGCAGTACTATTGTAAGCATAACCAATGAAGATGCAATCAACAGTTTTAGGACCTATTTTCATCTTCTTTGGTGTAGGTACCATTACCTTGAAGACACCCCCACACTATTAAGTATTTGTAGGAAGGCTTTCTACCTTTCCACAATTCATAGGGGGTCTTGTCTTCTTTCTTCCGAGGTACCTTTTTTTAAAGTTAATTTGCCGACAAAATGGCCTCCCCCCACATGTTTGGTGGCAATCTAGAACTTACTAACATCGCATTCATCATATCCTTTAAGGTACAATTTTTGCATTCAACCACACCATTTGATTGGGGTGAATAGGGTGGTGTAACCTCGTTAATAATACCATGTTATACACAAAATTCACTAAATGGTTCTACATATTTACCACCATGGTCACTTTTTACCATCTTAATTTTTGTATTAAGTTGGTTTTCAACTTCTTACTTATAGAGAACAAATTTCTTTATAACTTCATCTTTGCTTTTAAGCAAATATACATAGCAATATTTTGTGCTATCATAATATTTATTCCCACCTCTAATTTGAATAAATTTTAAGTCACAAACCTTGCTATGTATCAAATCGAATGGCTTAGCATTTCTCTCAATCGTTTGGAACAAAGCTCTCTTGAGTTTTGTCTCTACACATATTTCACATTTATGTTTGGGATCAATATTAAACGTGGCTATGTGATCCAAGTTAATTAGTCTACGTAAAGTATCATAATTAACATGACCTTATCTACTATGCCATAAATTAGAAGACTCAAGTACATAAGCAAAGAGCTTTTTATTTTTATTAATGGAATTGGGCTTAGTAGCCATTACACTCGTTGTCCACATTCTATTTTTCACATATCACTTTCCCACATACATCCCATGTTTAGACAAAACTATTTTGTTAGCTTCAAAACCATCTTGAAGCCATGTGAACTTAGCAAAGCTCTAGAAATGAGATTCTTCTAGATATTAGGCACATATAGCACATTTTGCAGCTTGACTGCCTTGCCTAATGTCATTTTCAGAAATACCATCCCTTAGTCCTTGATCTCAGATGTAGCCGAATTGCTCATATATTGCTTCTCCCTAGAATCTGACAATACGAGTTCAGCAAAGGTAGCTCTATCACAGCAAACATGGCATGTGGCCCCAGTGTCTAGCCACCACTCCTTCGGGTTGGAATCCACCATGTTGACTTCAGAGACAACAACAAAAAGATTGATGTCTGACAGTTTTTGTATGATGGTGTCCACCACATTGGCCTCTTTCTTCTTGTTCCTCTTTGGTAGCCTACAATCTACTGACTTGTGACCCACCTTGTCACAGTTGAAACACTTCCCTTGAAATTTTTACTTCTTTGAAATTCCACCCTTAGGTCCTAGCATAGACCCCGACTTGTTCTTCTTGTTCTTAGAGCTTTTATCATGCTCCACCACATTTGCTTTAGCAACAAACTTATTGAAAAGCTTTTTCTTAGATCCTCTATTGTCTTCCTCAATGCAAAGTCGAACAATAAGATCTTCACAACTCATCTCCTTACGCTTGTGCTTCAGATAGCTCTTGAAGTCAGGGGATAGGATTTTTATAATTGTAGCTACCTAGAAAGACTCACTAATTACCGTTCCTTCTACATGAATTTCATGAATGAGTAATTACAATCTTAGAATCCACCATTTTGTAGTTCATGAACCGTCCAACTATGAACTTCTTAGCACTAGTATCTTCTGTTTTGTATTTATGGTCCAAAGACTCCCACACTTCTTTGGCCCTTTTTTTGGACTATACATATTATAAAGTGCATCAGTCTAGCCATTTGGAATATATTTCTTGCACAAGAAGTTAGAATGCTTCCATGCTTCAACAACAAGCAAAGTCTGAGCATTTGTTTCATCCTCTCTAACAATTGGAGGATCCTTTTTCAATAATCTTGCAAGATTCAATGTTGTCAAATAGAACAACATTTTTTGTTGCCAAGTCGGTTTTTCGTTGTGGTTAACAGGAACCGTAACCGATAAAGGTTACGTCAAGGTCGAAGCATGAACCCTAAGAGACGGCACTGGTGTCTCAAAAGTGCTTTCAGTTGGAACATTCTAGTTGAAACAACGTTCATGTATCACCCATTTCTAAAAATGAAACAAAAAATAAGTTTCCTTTAAAAATTAAATTAAAAGAAACAAATTGAGAACAAACGTTTTTATTATTATTATTATTAAAGAAGAAATAGTAAATATGTTTACAACAAAATGTTAACAATCTATTATCAAAACGTTTGCAAAAAGTTTATAACCTATATAATATGTAAACACATTGAAAGGAAGAAAAACAAAACTATTTGCATTTAAAGACAAAACTGTTATAAACAGTAAACTATATATATATATACAATAAACAATTTACATAAAAATAATTATATAACAAAAAAAAAACATAAACAAAGAAACAAACAAAAACTATATAAACCGTTATATAACTGTAAACAAAAGAAACCTATGTAGTATATAACTTATAACTAATTAATATAGAATATAACCGAAAAACAGCAAAATGTTAACAAAAAAACACGTAAACAAGTTATATTATAACTTAAACTGTTATAAACTATTATAAAGCCAAAACCATAAACAAGTAAAACGTAAACAAAAAGATAAATGAGACTTATAATATATGATAAATGTTTTTTAAAAAAAACCAAAACTATTATATACTTATAACATTAACCAACGTTATATAAATGACATATAACAAAACTGTTATAGCATAATATAACAGAAAAAAGAAATAATGAAAATTGCTGCTTACATATAGGCAAATGTATAACTGGAAAAACATATTAATGAAGAAAACTGTTATATAATACAACCTTTATATATATATATATATATACATATATATTTAAAAACGTAAACATTTATAAACAAAATAAAAATTAAAAAAAAACAAAACTTTCATTGTTTATACACATAAACGTTAACAATTAATATATATATATATATATAACAAGAACAAAACGACGTGAACCGATCAATAGAAAGCAATTAGTAAACGATATAGATATAAGCAACTAAAAAATTCAACCATTAAACAATCAAGGAGAATTATCTCATAATGATCCTAGGCAATCAAACCATTCATGCATATAATCTATATAAAAGCTAATAGAAAGAATCTTTACAAAGCACTAGGATCAAAATATTAAGAACATAAGTAATTATATTGCATTAGATTATTCCAAAAGCATAATCATCATGCCAAAAGCAACCTAAATGTGACAATTCTGAATGTTCATAACAAAAACATATGTTTATAACAATAACAAAAGCCAACGACAAAAGAAAACCAATTTTGTCATAGTTGAAAGTAATAAAGTGGTCATAAACAAATATGCAAGCAAAGAATCTATGATAGGATGGTTCTACTAAGATTAGCAGATTATTCAAGCTGAATAGAATAAACAACAAATTTGCAATATATGTTAACAAGCAACGAAAATACAATAAGGAAATTATAGGGTATATTCCTCCGTACAAGTAACCTATCTGTATTCAAAGGATAATCTATTTTAAGGTTGTTAGCAATATATTGCAGGTAATAATAGTAGGAATTGTAAACACTATATTGCATGGATAAAACGAACAAGTTACAATAGTAAATATAGAAAGATAGGAAAAAAGTAATAACAAAACCTTCAACTCTAACCGAATCAATGCGAAATATTGAACAGGAAAACAGTCGAGGCACGTGTAACTCACACTTTCCTTAAAATAGATTTGTCCCCTCCGGTTGTGCATAAGGATTCGATAGACGTCTCTCTCCCAAGATACAACGACAAACAACATGGACTTAGCATAATCGAGCATCGCCTCCGGCGAACTTGAAACAGTGTTTTGGTCTACCACCAAAAACAATTAACGACAAACTCAAAAAAGAGAGCAACAGGACTTGGTGCAACTCATGTGTGTGATTTTTTGTGTCTAAAACTAGAAGAAACGCCCTTTATATAGGCTGGACAAAATGGGGTGTTACAAGACTTAATATCGGATTTATGAGGTTTAAATTTGGTGCCATTAACCCAATTTTATGAGCAGTCATTAATAGTTTAAATTCAAATTTATTGTTGTTGGAAGCAATATAATATTTTGCAAAATATGGCCCGTGCAAGGCAAGCTCAATGAACCTGGCATTCGCGTCGCCCACGTCGTGCGTGCACATGTTGAGCCCCTAGCCTAGTGGGGTCGTGACCTGCACCCCCCACTACTCGAGAGAGAACCTCTTAAGTACAACATCTTACCCAAGCACAAAAGTGTAACCAACTAAAAGCCATATCAAGCTTTAATGCTTAACCAATGCAGGACTCCACATTTAGGCTTATTTCAACAAAATCCAAATGTCAATGAGCACATTTTGAGCATTAATTTATCATTCACTCGAGTACCATTTTAAGCATATAAATATATGATTTTGATTTCCTCACGATAGAGAACATAAATCTGCCAAGACCAATAACTTTTACAAAATGGGTCCTATTCAAAATTATGCCTCAAAATAACTCCTTAAAATGGTTGTTAACCATTTTTTCCAACAAAAAGTACTAAAATGCATAGGTATTTTTCCTCTCTGGTAAGACTTTTCACGTTGGTCATTTTCTTCATTAGTTATAAGATGCTTGATGTGGAAAATCTTTCACTTCACTTTATAGGTTACAACATCGATTTTAAACCGACATCATAACTAAGGATGTACGACAGTTTGTCGCTTTTAAAGAGACATGAAAGAGTCTTTATGTTATAGTGAATCGCATAGAGCCAATATTTTTATCACAATTTAAAAAAATGAAAAAACATCAAAATATTTATTTAGTACTGAAATAATAACCTGGAAAAGGTACAAAACATGCTAAAGAGGCAAAAGAATCCCAAAAGAAGATGTTGAGACGAGCTTTCATATCATTCATAGTTATCATTGTAATTTTCAAATTAGAACAATATTATATGAAAGCTATAATTGTCTTATAAATTTACTATGTTGTTTTGTTATTCAAAGCAATTTCTTTAATCGCTTAATATTTTCTCAAATGTCTGGTATAATTTTAGGTTTTCTTGTAGAATCAATGAATGTTGTATGTTTGTTTGTACTTCCTCCCTTATGTACCAAATACTGACGTAGCTTAAGACCAGGATAAATTTATCTTTCTTCAACAAGAATGTGCAATTTTTTTCCTTAAAAGTTTATCAATATGTATAGTAATACATACAAGGAAAAAAAAGATATATCTTATCAATCTAAGTGCCACTCCCTCGTATCATGTCCTGCTTCCGACTCGATGACGTAAGTTGAACATCATAATAACTCTTTTTTTATTTAGCTCCCTCAACTCTCTATTAAGGGTGGATAGTGGCCTAGTACTATTAAGGGTGGATATTGGCCTAGTACTGATACCCACACATATAATGTCAACTCTTTTAATTCAATATAGTAGTGAGTTTTATTATATAAGTGTTTGACAAAATTAATTTTAACTAATACTTTTGGTTGCTACAGTAATAAGCTTTATGATAAAAAAATAAGTTACAATATAAACTTCTCACTTGTTATAGTTTTCAATTAAAAAGTTTCAGTTCTAACATTTCTCGAACACTGTATATGTGTGTGCACGTCCTAAATCAATTCTAACCCTGTGGTGTGTTGTGACATTAAAAAATTTTCAACACAAAAAAAAAAAAAATAGAGACCTGGCCTTTGAATCATCCACTTTTGTCAATTAAATCTTATAGTGTAAAGCCCCAATACATTTTTCAAAATTGTAATCATACTCCTCCCGAAAGTTGACGTCCAATTGTAATTCTTTAACCTAAAACCTTGTTCCACTGGGGCAATGCGAGTGGATTATGACCGTTGACCAATCTTGACCCCTTTTTGCTTTTGTTTTTTTGCCCTTTTCATAGCGCGATGTGCGTAGTGGACATCTTGGTCATTGACTGCGTGGAATGGACCACACCTTGTTGTGGGCGACAGGGAGAGCCCACGGCGCATGGCCTGGACCGTTGGTGCACGTGAAGGCCATGGGGTTGGGCCCACCCACTGTAGACCCCCCGATTGCTACTGCACGTGCACATGCAAGCCGACACTTTAAATGCTAAACTCCATTATCCTATCTATACTTGCAATTGAAATTGAAAAGGAAGTGCTTTCTTTTTCATGATTATATATGTGCAAAAAATGTATTTTATCATTTTGTTCATGATGTTTCTCTTTGAATAGACTTTGGGTCAAAGGAAGCCAATCATACAAAATCTTTTTAATTTAAGAAGGATGATAAAGGATTCTTAGCAAAATCATATCTCGAATGAATTATATATTAGCCAGTAGGTTGAGATTATTATTATTATACTAAGTTTTATGTATTGGAAGCTACATATATCTGTTTAATTTAAGAAGGATGAAAAAAAATGTGGAGTTGATAAAAAAAAAAAATTGTATCTGGTGTGAAGTCTCTATAAATAGGTGATTATTGTGCGAGTTTTATGTGTTAGAGGCTACGTATGTTTGCACAATTTAATTATAATTATTCAATGACCATTCTCACTTCTAATGACCATGTCAGTATTTGTTTAATTAATATTCTGTATATAATGCACTCATTTTTGAGATGGATGCACAAATCTTTAAACAAGCCATTACCCATTAGTTAAGAGTCTAAATTATGTTGCGTACCACTTTTAAAGTCTAGTTATCCAACCGTAGAAGTTTCATGCATAAATTAAATTTCAAATTTCTACAAATACGGTGTATTTGAGCAAATTTTTAAAAGCGGAATGCCTTCAATTTTCCCTAAGTAAGAAGGAATATATGATCAGTGGAGTAAAAAAAAATATATTCAATAAGGACATCGTAAAGAAAAGTTAAAGAGAGAATTTTTTGTTGAGTAGGAACGTAAGTATCTTGATTTGTGTGCGTCATCTTTGCGTAAGGATCTTCATTTTATTATTTTAATTGGATGTCTCCAACAGGACATAATAATATTGAGAGGTGACATGGTTATAATTTCTTCAACAAATTAAGGATACAATTGAAATTATCCAGGACACAGCTAAAATTTTACACAGACATTAAGCGAAAAAAAAAAAAAATCTAAAATATAAGTGGAGGCACTTGCCCATGTATGGCTCTGCAGCCATTATATGCAACAAGGTTATATTTAGTGGGTAGAATGAATCTAAGAGAAATAGAGATTAAGGACGTTAGCTAAAATTTTAGTTCAATATTACAATTAAAGGTGCAACCGTTAGAAAACGATTATGTAGCAGAATTTTAAAATTTTTAAATTAGAGTATTTCTAAGAACACAAGTTTGACATGCTATATATATAAAATATCCAAAACTTGCTAACCTTTATATGCGAAGAGCTCCTACAATATGTGAAGAGAAGAACGTTCTAGAATAGCCTCAATCGATTGGTCTTTTTTGCTATTATCTATCCATGATCATGTGTGCGTGGACACACGTTGTACAGCTCTTCCCATCTGAATCTCCTTCCAACCAATTGAAAAGATCTAGAACCAAGGTTCATGATTGTGAACAGTAGCTCTCGGGGAGTTTCAGAGTATCTAATACTATAGTACTCACTCTTAACTTCTCAACTGATTTAAATAACTTAGAAAACTCACTCTCAATTTATAGAAGTCAGACCCAAGGTTGATCATTAGCAGATAAGGCCTCAAACATTCGAATCTGGATCAACTTCTAATGAAATTGCGTCAACAATGCGTGATCAAATTATCATTAGATCAGTAGGCCGAATTAACGGATTGGTCTACCGAACTTGCTCCATTGGCAGGCCGAACTAACTGATCGGCCTACCAAACTTATAATAACATGATCCTTGAGAATCTTTTATTTCCCACCTGAGATTCTTTGGATAGAGCCTTAGTTTTAATTCAAATAACCCAATAAAAAAGTTATCTTATTAAAATAGTCATATCTAGATAATCTCTTGAAAAATAAATATTTTTGATAATTTAACAAGTTTATCTTGATTTAATTTACAAAAATTAATTCAACCGATAAATAGACATAAATTATCTGATCTTATCAAATTTTAACCAATCAAATAATTTGACATAAGTCACCAAGTATTGGAAAAGCACGCCGTATCATTACAGGATTTATTATGAGCTAGCAAAGAGGACCTAATAGACCTATATAATTCAAACTCTGATAATTATAAAATCTAATATTTCAGATACACATTTTATAATTATCAACTCTAATGCTACTCTATTAAAAGCTTAGACTGCACTCTCGAACTATATAAAATTACGAAGCCGAAATTAACTAAGTGTCCATGAATATCATAACAAGTCGTATCCCCATAGGATATTCATAATCAGCTTAAGGGTAAATTCCATCTTACCGTCTTGATTATTTTTATCTACGTTCCGTTATCTCACTATTAGAAAACTTACCATCCAAAGATAATATACCATTCGATTACACCTATGTATCTAAATGATTAAGCTCTTTAGTTTTTCAATTACAAAATAACGCATATAAGAGCATTGACTCCACCAATGGAGCTATGGATTTCATATCTATGAATAATAGGTCTATGCTATCAAGAGTTATTCCTTCAATATACTAGTATGCGCACCATCACAAAGTTAGAATGTCAACCTTTGGTAAATCAAAAGACATAAGTCAAAATAACGGGCCTATTAGTCATTTCAGGATTAAGATACAACATATATGATTGTTGAAAGTGAATTGATTTACATAAATGGAATTATTAATCCAAATCAATTCCACTTTATGTCCTGATCTAATACAACATTACATATGACAATGTACCAACGTTTCTACTTGCGGAGTCTAACTCTGATGGCCAAGACAAGCCATTTACTGTCAAGGATGTAGACAACATAACAAGCTTAGCATGAATAAAGCACCAAACTTTATTTTTTCGATTGCAGATATTATGATTTAGGCAATTACCTTTAAAATCAAGTCTTCCACATAATCTGTCAATTATATGCCTGATTCTCAAATGTTTAGACCGATAGCCTTAGACTTTTGTCTGCTTAACATACATTCAACAAACATAAACGTAAAGAGAACAACATTTAATATATCAATAATAAATTTTTTATTGATAAAATGTTTGCAGAAACATATTATAATATTTTCCTCTTTAGAACATACATGCCTAACAGCAGCTAGGCACACCGTTAACAAGTCTGATACAAAAATCCTCCACATACTTTTGCTTAGTGCAAAACTCCAACAGAGAAAGAAAAAAGAAAAAAAAAAGAATACTTTTTTGCCATAAAACCACATTGGTTTGTACAAATTTAGCAATTATATCTCAATTTGTTGTAACATTTGCCTAAAACTAGTAAAGAGTAAAGAATATATGCCTAATATTTTTTACAGTAACATAAATTCTTTGTTTGCTTTGTATGAGCGTTTGTTTGCTATGCCCAAGCCCGCCTAATTAATTTGTGCCTTTATTAAGCTTATAGACCTAGCATATAATATGGGGAGCAGTGAGTGGCGATATTAATTAATGTTTGCTTTCAAAGTTAAGGGAGAAATTAACCTCACGTACAAAATCCAAATGTTGACCCAAAGAAAATCTACTCACTTCTGATCCAACCAACAATTAATCGGATCACATCAAAGGGGGACTCGGAACACAAAGACGTACATTACCATTATTAGAGAAAACAAAATCATATCTGAAACCGATTCCCTACTCAACACTAACCAAGACAATGCATTCCCAATAAATATGCATCAATATCTGCGTAACTCATCGTGCCTCGTAAAGACCTTTTCTTTTTTCCCTTGGAAAATTAGGTATTATGTCATATTTTTAAATACTTTGTTTATTTATATCCCATTTAAAAATTTGTATCATATAGATGCCTATATTATATGTTTAAATTAAGCTTTATATGTGTCATTTATAAAATAAGTTTTAAAATATAATATTTATGAAAATTTTCATTTTTAATTTTATATTAATGAAAAAAGACGCAATATCTGGATTGAATTATTGTTGGGGAATTTAATACATTTGAAAAACAATACCTAAAATTACAGAGCATAAAGTACTTGGACTAAAATACCGTACTGTGCTTGGAAGTAAATCTTAGCCAGTTGCACTGAGGGAAGGGAAAGTGAATATAAACTAAAAGTGGATTTATAACACCCTGAAAATTTATTAAGTATTGTTAGTGTATTAAATGGTGAGTTAGTGCGCCATAATGATTATTTTAAACTTAATTTGATCATTTTGTGAAATTTTTAAACTTATAATACTCTTGATTATTTTAATAATTTTTAATTATTCTTGATTAATTTTAATTGTTATTTTAAATTTTAATAAAATGATTTGTTAAATACCAAGTAGTTTTTATTTGAAAACAGTGTGTTGTTTGACACGATTTTGTGCAACTAATTTTCTCTCTCTCCCTTTATTTATTTCACTTCACTCTCTCTCTCTCACTCATTTTCTCTCTCTCCTCTCTCGCTCATCTCTCTCGCTCTCTCTCGCTTCCTCTCTCTTGGTTTCACTCTCTCTCTCTCATTCTCTCTCAAAATTTTTGAAAGAAAATTTGATTTAAGCTTCGAGATTGTGGATTGAAGGCTCGGGAACACGATTGAGCAACCATAAACTCGAATCAAAGCTTAATTCAAGGTTAGTTTCTAAATTTCAAAACTTTTTCAATTTTTTAAATTTTCTTGCATTTTGAAACCTAAGCTTTTCTAAGCTTAGAAAACCTTCAATCTAAGTTAGATGAACTTAGATTAGCTAGAATACAAATTTTGTTTCATTAAAAACGGATTTGAATCAAGATTTTTCATTTTTCTCATTTTTGGATTTTTTCAAAAATCTTGTTTAAAACTTGTTTTAATGCATTAAAAAGTAATCTATTATGTTTTTCTATTGATTATGAGTATTACCCATGCCTGAGAATTGAGAAAACAGGTTGAAATTGTAGATTTGGGCTCGAGGAGGCCGAGACCCATACCTGAAAAATTCTAGAATTTTTTCAGATCAGCAGGCCAAACTTCATGTTCGACAGGCCGAATTCATATGTTCGGCAGGCCAGATTCATCCGACCGGCAAGCCAAACCTAGAAAAGTTTGGCCGATCGAACTTGGACCTCTGGCAAGCCAAACTGCATAGTTCGGCCGGCCGAACTAGGGCGACCAGCAGGCCAATCGGGCATGGTGAAATTTTATGATTTTTCACTCGTTTTCATCGTTTTGGACCCTGATTGAAATTCTAACTTTATAAAATGATTTCATAAACCTAAATGGCACACTAGGACACCATGAGATGATTTAATAATCTAAGATATCTCGGGTTAGATACTAATAGACCTAGTTTTCATTTAAGGTTATGCGTGGATCCGCGGAGCTAACGTATAGTGGACCGAGATTACGGTGTAGGACACCAGCACGAGTATTGAGGTAGGACTTCTACCCCTTCCTTGGTAGCTCGTTTTAAATGTTTTGGCTTGAAAGAAATTTTTAACAAAAAGGTTTTCAAATGATTGGTTGAAAATACATTTTTATTGACTGATTTCATAAATGATGGAATTGAGGTGATTTTTTATAATAAACCTCATAATGAATGTAAATGATCATATTTGGTAAAAAGAGATTTTGATAATCATGAAAAAATATATATATATATATTTGGGGCATGACGCCATATCAGAGATCAGGTCGTGTAGTATGCGACCTTGGGGGCAGGTCCCGAAACCCAGTTGGGCCACTACGGTGGTGAATTACATATGGTTTGTCTAGGAAAAGAAAATGGTATTCTTTCTGGTCGACCTATTAAACTTATTTTTGGTAAGGAAAGCTTTTATTAAATTTTCATCTATTTATTTGTTTGTTTTAGTTCGTTTTCTATATATTTATTTGATTAGTGAAGTTTCTTTTAAAGTTAAATATTTTCAAAATATAGTCCTACTGAGCCTTTCGCTCACATTTTATTTGTTTTAAAATCTTACCCCTAGGTGGATATCAACTTAGGATCGGAGAAGAGTCTGTTTACCGGACTTGCAATTAATAGAAGATTTGGGTAGGTTGTATTACAAAAATTCAAGGAATGTAAGATCTTAACTTTTCTTTTATTCTGGACTGTAGTTGTATTATAATATTGTCAGTACTATGTGTGTGCATAAGATGTGGGCCAGTGGGACCCATTCTCGCCTCATCTTACATTTTTATTGTTTCCTTAACGTTTATTTTATTTTATTATTTTATTTGTTCTAATATTATAACTACTTGCTTTAAATAAATGATTTTAAAATTATCACATCATTATTTATAAATTTAATCCCTAAAACCTAATTTTTAACTAAATTCCTACTTAATTAACTTAATTAATCTACTACGTCGCCTCCCGTACTCCAGGGCGTGACAGAATGGTATCAGAGCTCAAGGTTATGAACCTTGAAAATTGTGCACACATAGGTACGATAATGAAATACCATTGATAGTCCAAATTTTGTTTTCATAAGTGAGAGAATGACACCTAGACGACGCTCGACAGCTGCATTTGAGGGCATGATGAAGGCATGATAAGGGCTATGTTTGTTGCATTTTGACATATGGCAGCTAGGGTAAGGTCGGATGATTCCGAGGCTAGTTGCCGGCATTCATACTTTAAGAAATTTTGAAATGCATCTGTACCGACTTTCGACGAAAATGGGGACCCATAGGTGGCAAAATATTGGCTAGATTCGATCGTGAAGCATCTGGATACTCTCGGTGTGCTAGTGGAGTATTGTGTGAAATTTACGGCATATAAGTTTGAAGGTGGTGTTAACACTTGGTGGAAGCAAGCGAAACACCTGGAGAACATTGGTAACATCAGTTGGGATAGGTTCGAGGAGCTGTTCTACGATCGCTATTTTCGCAGGGATACAAGAATCAAAAGGTGGAAGAATTCTATAGGTTGCAGTAGGGCGATATGTCAGTTTGGGAATATGAAGCGAAGTTCAATAAATTGGCTAGGTTTGCTCCATCTGCAGTGGCATCAGAGCGTGAGAAATGCATCAAATTCCAAGACGAATTCAAAGCCCCTATTCGACGACAGATAGTTGCTTTGCGACTCAAGAACTTGGGTGAGCTTGTGTCATTAGCAATATCAGTGGAGAATGATTACGCACAGTACTGTGAGAATCAAGCGAAGACATCAGGAGGACCACAGAGGAGCGGCAGAAGAAGCATTAGTAGTCGACCAACTCCGGGAAAGAACAAGCAGGGTGGCGCAAACAATAGCAGCAGCAGTTCATCCACAACAAGCGCAGCAACCCCTACAGATTCCATTGTCACTATTGCCAGCAGCCAGGACACATCAAGAGGAATTGCCCGATCATGAGTGCTCGCCTAGGATTTTAGACCGGAGAAGGAGTTAGTCGTCAGCCTCAGCTTCAGACTCTACCTCAGCCTCAGCAGTACCCTCAACTTCTATTCCATTAGTTCTCTCCTCAGCAACTACCATATTCAGCGCAAGGACACCAACTGTAGAACTTTTAGCATAACGTCCCTCAGTATCGAGCGTCGAGTACAGCCAGCGTGCAGTCACCGTCATCGCAGTAGTATCAACCAGTTAACCCAGAACCTAGCAGTGTTGGTAGAGGAAAAGGAAAAGCTCCAATACAGGTTCACCTGATGACATCAGGGAGTTCAAATGCCCAGACCAGTAACGCAGTTGTCGATGGTACGATTATGGTTTCTTAGTCTTTAGCACACGTATTATTTGATACTAGTGCCACTCATTCTCTCATTTCGAGCTCTTTTGTACATGCCTTGGGATTAGAGATAGAAGAGTTCAACAAACCCTTAGTTATAGCTTCACCCTTGGGGCGGGTGTGTGTGAATAGTATTTATAAAGCTTGTAAAATAAGGGTTGGGGATGATATTTTGAAAAGTGATTTGATTGTGATCCCCATAAGGTCATATGATGTAATCCTAGGAATGGATTGGTTATCTAGATACAGTGCAGTAGTGGACTGCCAACTTAGGAAAGTAACCCTAGTGTCCGATAAGGGGATGGTGATCACTTACCAGGGTGGTGGTGATCGACTGATGAGTGAGCATCTTGTAAAAGCGTGTCTCGGAGGGCGGAAGAACGCAACTTGCTATGCCTTTCTCATGAATTTGGAAGGGGAGCCTAGTGCTTCAAAAGGACATGCAGTGATTCCAATGGTAGATGAATTTGAGGATGTCTTCCCGGACGAGCTACCAAGATTACCACCGCATCAGGAAATCGAGTTTGGTATTGAATTGTTTCCTTAAACAGCATCGATTTCTATGGCACCTTACCGGATGGCGCCGGCAGAAATGAAGGAACTCAGGAGACAGCTTTAGGAACTTGCTGATAAGGGATACATTTAGAATAGTACATCACCATGGGGAGCACCGGTTTTGTTTACAAAGAAACATGATGAAATTCTCAAGTTGTGCATAGATTATCGATAGTTGAATCTAGTCACAATAAAGAATGAGTATCCTCTGCCTAGGAACGATGAGTTGTTTGATCAGTTGGGAGGTTCGCAGTTCTTCTCGAAGATAGACTTGAGGTCAGGATATCATCAACTCAGGATTAAGGAAGAAGACATTCCTAAGACAGCTTTTAGGACTCGGTATAGACATTTTGAATTTCTAGTGATGTCGTTTGGATTGACGAATGCTCTGGCAGCTTTCATGGATTTGATGAATAGGATATTCAGGCCTTACTTGGATCAGTTCATGATTGTGTTCATCAATGACGTCTTGGTTTATTCTAAGACTTGGGAGGAGCATGAGCAACATCTCAGGATCATGCTTCAGACTCTACGAGAATATCAGTTGTATGCCAAGAAGAAAAACTATGAGTTTTGGTTGACAGAAGTCAAATTTCTAGGTCATGTCATCCCGAGCATGGTATCTCAGTGGATCCGTCAAAGATAGAAGCCATAGTGGATTGGGAACGATCGAAGAATGTGGCAGAGATCCGTAGCTTCTTGGGACTTGCAGGATACTACAGGAAATTTATGAAACACTTCTTGAAGGTAGTAGCACTGTTGACAAGATTGATTAGGAAGAATGTCAGATTCGAGTGGAACAAAGAATGTGAGTTTGCTTTTTAGAAGTTGAAGAATCGGTTGACTTCAGCTCCAATGTTGATCATTCCCAGTAGTAACGAGCCGTACGAGGTTTACACGGATGCTTCAGGATATGGACTTGGGTGTGTATTGATGCAGCATAGATGCTTGGTAGCATGTGGATCGAGACAGTTACGACCTCATGAACGAAATTACCCTACTCATCATCTAGAGCTTGCGGCAGTGATTCATGCATTGAAGATCTGGAGATGTTATTTGTATGGAGCAACATTTTGGGTTTTCTCCGACCACAAGAGCTTAAAGTATTTGTTTACTCAGAGGGATTTGAATTTAAGGCAACGAAGATGGATAAAATACATGAAGGATTATGATTTCACGTTGCAGTATCATCCCGGGAAAGCTAACGTCGTTGCAGATGCGCTCAGTCAGAAATCTTCAAGGATACTTGCATGTTTGGCTCTTGAAGATTGAAAAAGGGATGCGACAGCAAGTGAGTTCAGGCTACAATATCAAGAAGATTACGATCGCATGTTGGTGTACCACATGAAGACGACCCGAGCTCTTGTTCAGATGGTGAAACAGAATTAAAGGCAGGACCAGCATCTTCAGGGAATCTGGACGCAAATTCAGAATGGAGAATAGTTTGAAGAATGGAGGATACATGCGGATGGATCGTTGTACTTCTGGGAGCGTCTAGCGGTTCCAGCAATTGCAAAAGTAATGAAGGCCGTAATCAACGAAGCTCACAATTCTCAGTTCGCCATTCATCCGGGGAGCACAAAGATGTATCATGACTTGAAGAGGCACTATTGGTGGAGAGGTATGAAGAAGGATGTTCGAGAATACATAGCCAAGTGTGCAACTTGTCTTCAAGTAAAAGCTGAACATCAAAAGCCAGCAGGTCAGCTTCAGCCACTTCCTATTCCAGGGTGGAAATGGGAACACATGACGATGGATTTTCTTACCAGATTGCTAAGGACGGAGCAGCGGCACGATGCGATTTGGGTCGTGGTCGATAGATTGACAAAGTCAGCTCATTTCATCTCGTTTAGATCGACATGTTCGAGGAGGATTCTTGAGGAATTGTATCTGCAAAACATAGTAAGATTACATGGAGTTCCTTTGTCCATCACATCAGATAGGGATACCAGGTTTAATGCTAAGTACTGGAGGAGCTTCCAGGAGGCTATGGGTACAGATTTGAACTTCAGCACAGCATTTCATCCTTAGACCGATGGGCAATCTGAGCAGGTTATTCAGATTCTTGAAGACATGTTGCGTGCATGCTCATTAGATTTTGACGAAAACTGGAAGAAGTATTTGCATCTAGTGGAGTTCGCATACAACAATAGCTATCAATCGAGTATTGGTATGGCACCGTTCGAAGCATTATATGGACTACCGTGTCAATCACCAGTGTGTTGGGCTAAACCGAAAGATAGAGTTATTCTTGGACCAGATGAGATTCGTGATAGCAATGAGAAGATCCTCGTGATTCGAGATCGACTGAAAGCAGCTCAGAGTCGACAGAAGAGTTACACGGATAGAAGACGTCGACCTTTGGAATTCGAGGTTGGAGACTTTATTCTTTTGAAGGTATCACCTCGCAAAGGCATTTCGTGATTTGGAGTGAAAGGAAAACTCACGCCAAGATATATTGGACCTTTCGAGATTACTCAACGTGTTGGTGTGGTTGCTTATCGACTCAACCTTCCTTCGAAACTTTTGCATATTCATGAAGTATTTCATATGTCGATGCTTCAAAAATGTCCACCTAAGTAGGATAAGATTGTTTCGTTCCAGGACGTGCAGATTCAGGAAGACACGATGTATGAAGAAGTGCCGATCCAGATCATCGATCGTAAAGTGATTAGCTTGCGTCATCGTGAGATTTTGTTACTTAAGGTCGTGTGGCAGCATCACGGGGTTGATGAAGCCACTTGGGAATTAGAGTCAAGTATGCAGGAGTTGTGTCCGCATTTGTTTTGTTTTTGAATCGATATGTAAATTTCGAGGATGAAATTTCTTTTAGGGGTGGAGAGTTGTAACACCCTGAAAAATTATTAAGTGCTATTAGTGTGTTAAATGGTGAGTTAGTGTGCCATAATGATTATTTTAAATGTAATTTGATCATTTTGTGAAATTTCTAAACTTATAATACTCTTGATTATTTTAATAATTTTTAATTACTCTTGATTAATTTTAATTGTTATTTTAAATTTTAATAAAATGATTTGTTAAATACCAAGTAGTTTTTATTTGAAAACAGTGTGTTGTTACACACGGTTTTGTGCAACTAATTTTCTCTCTCTCCCTCTATTTATTTCACTTCACTCTCTCTCTCCCTCATTTTCTCTCTCTCCTCTCTCGCTCATCTCTCTCGCTCTCTCTCTTCCTCTCTCTCAGTTTCACTTGCTCTCTCTCATTCTCTCTCAAAATTTTTGAAACAAAATTTGATTTCAAGCTTGGGGATTGTGGATTGAAGGCTCGGGAACGCGATTGAGCAACCACAAACTCGAATCAAAGGCTAATTCAAGGTTAGTTTCTAAATTTCAAAACTTTTTCAATTTTTCAAATTTTCTTGCATTTTGAAATCTAAGCTTTTCTAAGCTTAGAAAACCTTCAATCTAAGTTAGATGAACTTAGATTAGCTAGAATACAAACTTTGTTTCATCAAAAACGGATTTGAATCAAGATTTTTCATTTTTCTCAAATTTTTCTCATTTTCAGATTTTTCCAAAAATCTTATTTAAAACTTGTTTTAATGCATTAAAAAGTAATATATTATGTTTTTCTATTGATTATGAGTATTACCCATGCCTGAGAATTGAGAAAACAGGTTGGAATTGAAGATTTGGGCTCAGGGAGGCCGAGACCTATGCCTAGAAAATTTTGAAATTTTTCCAGATCGGCAGGCCGAACTTCATGTTTGGCAGGCCAGATTCATATGTTCGGCAGGCCAAATTCATCCGACCAGTAGGCCGAACCTGGGAAAGTTCGGCCGACCGGACTTGGACCTCCGGTAGGCCGAAATACATCGTTCAGCAGGCCGAACCAAGACGACCGACAGGCCGATCGGGGATGGTGAAATTTTATGATTTTTCACTTGTTTTCATCGTTTTGAACCCTGATTGAAATTCCAACTTTATAAAATGATTTCATAAACCTAAATGGCACACTAGGACACCATGAGATGATCTAATAATCTAGGATATCTTGGGTTAGATACTAATAGACCTAGTTTTTATTTAAGGTTATGCGTGGATCCGCGGAGCTAACGTATAGCAGACTTGGATTACGCTGTGAGACACCGGCATAAGTATTGAGGTAGTACTTCTACCCTTCCTTGGTAGCTAGTTTTAAATGTTTTGGCTTAAAAGGAATTTTTAACAAAAAGGTTTTCAAATGATTGGTTGAAAATACATTTTTATTGACTGATTTCATAAATGATGGAATTGAGGTGATTTTTTATAATAAACCTCATAATGAATGTAAATGATCATATTTGGTAAAAAGAGATTTTGATAATCATGAAAAAATATATATATATATTTGGGGCATGATGCCATATCAGAGATCGGGTCGTGTAGTATGCGACCTTGGGGGCAGGTCCCGAAACCTAGCTGGGCCACTACGGTGGTGAATTACATATGGTTTGCCTAGGAAAAGAAAATGGTATTCTTTTTGGTCTACCTATTAAACTTATTTTTGGTAAGGAAAGATTTTATTAAATTTTCATCTATTTATTTGTTTGTTTTAGTTCATTTTCTATATGTTTATTTGATTAATGAAGTTTCTTTTAAAGTTAAATATTTTCAAAATATAGTCCTACTGAGCCTTTCGCTCACGTTTTATTTGTTTTAAAATCTTACCGCCTAGGTGGATATCAGCTTAGGATCAGAGAAGAGTCCGCTGACCGGACCTGTGATTAATAGAAGATTTGGGTAGGTTGTTTTACAAAAATTCAAGGCATGTAAGATTTTAACTTTTCTTTTATTCTAGACTATTGTTGTATTGTAATATTGTCAGTATTGTGTGTGTGCGTAAGATGTGGGCCAGTGGGACCCATTCTCGCCTCATCCTATATTTTTATTGTTTCCTTAACGCTTATTTTATTTTATTTTTTTATTTGTTCAAATATTATAACTGCTTGTTTTAAATAAACGATTTTAAAATTATCATATTTTTATTTATAAATTTAATCCCTAAAACCCAATTTTTAACTAAATTCCCACTTAATTAACTTAATTAATCTACCACGTCACCTCCCGTACTCCGGGACGTTACAGGATTTTTGGAAAAATATGCTTTTTTGGAAAATGACGGGGAATAGATCAATGAGAACTTTCATGTTGGTACACTAACAAGTACGAAGGGAAACCATAAATATGGAAGGTTTTAAACCGGTTGGTCATGGATTTTTTACTTGCCTAATATAGGATCAAATATAATGTTGCAAATAACCTCCAAAAAAAATTGCAAAGTTGATCTAAATAAATCTTTTATAATTGACAAATTGAATGATGAACAATGCAGCGAGAAATTAGGCATTCACGTCCATACACAAATATATATTCATGCCATTTTAGATTTTTTGTTAATTTTTTTTAAATAAACCATGAAGTTAATAACTAAATAGGAGAGGAGATGTCATTCGACATAAATGGTTCTCCGAAATCTATTATGTCAGCAACAAAGCCTAAAAGACTTCAAAATTGTTAGGTTTGAAACAGTTATTCATAGGGTCTAATTCGGAGAGTTTTGCTTCTCTTGAATACTGTACCATATAGAACTTGGAAAATTGTTCAAGGGGCAAACCATAGAGTAGCAATGATACTCAAGGCCCAAAGATTAAAGATTTGCTTTCTCAAATTGAAGGCCAAGTTAATAAAGAATTTCAGGCTACTAGAAAGATCACTTTTGTCTGAAAATCCCTTTTTCCAATGAGTTGATAAGTGCAATATATTTTTATATCATCCTTTTTTATATTTATTTTGTTTGTTTTTGAATTTTATTGTGTTTATTTGTGTTTTTGTGTTTTGTAAGTGTTTCAATATCAAGGATTGAAAAGTGTAGTAAAAATGAAGATTTAGGATGTTTAAGGTCATATATATTCATTTGGAACTTATCGGGAGTCAAAGTATGATATCCGGATGCAAAACAGAGGAAAAAAAAGAGTTAAAAATCGGGTGCAGCGGATGGTGCCCCCAAGCCCTATTTTCCTTGCCCCCGCATAAAGAAAGCTCACCCTCGTGAGAAATAATTTCACGCAGACGCGCGCGCTATTGTGAGGAGCTAGCCCCCATGCGTCCCTATGTCTTTTGGTCTCTTTTTAACCTATTTTGAAGCCAAGTTACCCCTTTTTACCCCAAATGCTAAAACCTATAAAAGCCTCTCTTAGAAATACAACTAAACATCAATTTTTCGTTATTTTTCTAGCCATCTTTAGGAGAGAAAAAGAGAGAGAGAAAGAAAGAGAATTCTCTTGAAGTTCCAGGAGTTTACATCTGTGTGGAGATTTTTTCTTGTTCATCAAAGAGTTTTTCTATTTCTTTCTTTCCTTTGAACTTCAATTATGTTTTTATTTTATTTTCTGTGGTTTAATTTTATGAATATATTAGGCTAAATTTCTTTTAGTTTAAGGGTGATTTCAAAACCCTAGACTCAACTATGTGATTAATATTGTAAGAATTATTTCCAATTTTCTCAATGGGAATTGTTTATGTGTTTCTATTTTTAATGTTCATGATTTTTTTTTTTGTTTGGGAAGTGAGATAAAATAATTATCTACTGCTATATTAGGAATTTTTGATCCATAATTGTTTTGATTTTCTAATTCTTAGTAGCAAGTTGTGATTATTGATTGTGGTCAAGCTTTCATATAGCATATGTGAAACATAACCTAGGTTAAATAATCCAAGCTTATATGATTGTTGCTTGGACCAACCTATCTTTCTCATCTTAAAGCTTCTGTTTGATTAAATCTAGAGAGTTTGTTCTAGGTTATTTAGTGAAAAAGGTTTTAATAGAGCACTTGTCTTCTTGAATCTACAAATTAAGGAAAGATTGGAATAGCATAGTATATTATCACATATGGTTGGTAGTTCCGCTAATTAGATTGGGAATAATTTTGTGTTCAATTGCATAATTGTTGCCAAATGGTAGAGAATGAACCTTTAACTTATTTTATCAATATTGTTTACAGTCTCATACAATTTAGTTTTATTTTATTTATTTATTTTGTTTTCTTTATTTTTAATTTTAGTTAATCATTCAAAATCCCCTATTTAATTATTTAAAAAATTAATAACTTATCAATTAAATTCAATCCTCTATGGGAACGACTAGTACTTAGTGCTATACTTAATTAACGACAACATTTTAGATCCTCGAGACCTATCATGAGTCCAAATATGTACTCTCAACAAAATTGCAACATAAAAAGATGTGATTTATGCATTCTTTAGAGGACTAGCAAAGCCGGCAACAAGAAACTATAGAGAAAATCTTTGCCCTATTTGGTTCATTGGTTCAAATTATATTAGTTTGAACTTTTCTGGTTTGAATAGAAAAATCTAAATTGTGTAATTTAAATAGTAATCCAAGCTAGCATTTGGATGTGTACTTAGAGTATTAATTTGAACAAGATATCCAATCTGAATTTGTGTTTGGATAAGTATTAAAAACTTTAGTTTAAAGCATGAAAAAATTATTTAATTGAACAACATATAAGTTATTTAATTAAAAAATAATATGAAATAATAGTGTTAAATTATAAATATAAATATATAGGAGTGAAATCACTATTCAATAATAGTTCAAAATGTTGAAATGGAAAAGGGGTTTGAACTTTAAGTTGGGCAGTTCAGCTCATTTTGAATTGTCAATTTAATTCGAATTAATTGCTCTACTAAACACTAATTTAAACTATGATGGTCATTTGAACTAGGCTAAACTGGACTTAACCAGTCAAAAAAATAGTGAGTTTATGATTTTATAAGTTGTAGCTCCAGAGCAAGTTTTCCCTACAAAGATTTCCAAATTGGAATAAATTACCTAGTTTGGAAATATTTACACCAAAATTTTCACCTTAAGGCCTTAGTTGCTTTCCTAGGATGAAGATAATTATAGAAATCTCTAGTTATCGGAGTATCTGTGATGCCCCGAGGAGGGGGTCAGTAGTCTTGGGTAAAGAAGATGAAATTAAAGAAAATTAGAAAAAATAAACAAGGTAAATAAAGAAGAAGTAAATAAATATCTGTAGAAAATAAATAAATATCATAAAAAATAAGTAATATCATCAGCGGTTACCGTCACGTGAATGCCATGAAGGTGGGGTCGAGATTTTATTCCCATTCACAATTACGTGGATGCTTACCATGAAGGTGGGTAGGTAAATAAAATACAAATAATATCAATAATAATAATAATACAAAAATACTAAAAAACATCGTCTCTAAAATAAATTAAAAATATACAATTGACAGAGATGAAAACTACATCAAGACCGACATCAGGACAAGTCGAAACAGTACACGTATCATACAACAGTTTAGAGGAAAATACCATTTCTATCCATAAAGCCAGGTTCGATCTTGGGACCTTCCTTTCTCTTTAAACCTGGCAAGGGGATTTTAAAAAAAATAGAAAAACATGAGTAAATAAGTTATTTTAAAAATAATAGTAAAAAACAAAAGGATTGTTCTCAAATCATTCTTACTAAAATAAATCTCAAATCTTAGTAAATCAATAAAACACTTACTTATAAGAAGCTTGATAAAACATCACCATACAGACCTTAGGAATCGAAAAAAAATCAAAATTCAATTCTTCAAAATCAAAAGCAAGAGTTATTTCCGGTAATCATTTAAAAGTCAAGCATTTGGCTAAAGCAGTTTAAAAAGAGCTACCAAAGAAAGGGATAGAAATATATGTATATCCTACCTTATTTGAAATCCAATAACGTAAGCTACAAATAAAATTCAAATGTATGCTCCATTCAAAACCTTGAAAACTACATTTAAAATCAAAAATCACATTCAACAAATATCATTATCTTAATTTAATTATCAGTGTGCCTTTACCAATCATAATATCTCATTCGTTTTTATAATAATTAAACATGTTTTTAAACATATTAAAAATAATTTGGATCTATAAATTTGGAAAAATATGCTCAAAAATGCATTTTGGAACAACAGAGGCTGGGGTGGCTGAGAGCATCTTTTGACACCTTGCGGTTGACTACATATAGTCTATCACAGTCGACCGTCGTGATGCGATCAGCACACTTTATGTGAGTTGTGCGGTCGACCACACACTAAATATCATGGTCGACTGTGCCATCGCAAATAGCATGCCCTGCTTCAAAAACCTGAGTTTCAATCCACTCAAAACTTATTTTAAACATGTTCTAATGCATAAAAAATCATACAATAAGCATGGAAATATAGTTTAAAACAATTATAAATCATTTTCCTCAAATTTTAAACACAATTTCACAATTGATTTGAAAATCAAAGAAAAATGTAAAAAGTTTTAGCTAAAAAGGATTAACCTCAAATCAACGTTTTTGAAGAAGATTTTTGGCTTGAATTTCCATATCTTTGCTTCAAATCAACGGGTGTAAAGCGTGAGAATGAAATTTTGAAGAGAAATGGGAGTGAGGAAGAGAGACAAGAATGAGAGAAAGAGAGAAACGAGAGAGAGGGCTGAGAGAAACAGGAAAGAAAAGAAAAAGGAAAGGAAAAAGAAAAAGAAAAGGCTCAAGGGCATTTTTATAAATATGAGGAAAATGTTGGATAAAAATGTCATTTGGTATTTTAAGAACTAAAAATCAAATTTTTAAATGTAACAAATGTAATAAAATCTTTAAATGACTAAAATTAACAACAAAAAAATTACACTGACACACTTAATAATTAAACTTAACTTAATTAATCTTATGTTAGAATTCAGGGTGTTATAGTATCTTATGATGTGTGCATCCACAAGTGCTTATCTTGAGATATATTGTCTGAAATGACCACGTGCTCAATGTCTTTGATAACTGAAGGGAACATATTACAACGAAAGTGGAGTTGGCGATGGATATTTTCGTTAAAAGATTTAACGAAAGTATAATCGGATCCAGTGTCATTATATGCCCTTGACATATGATTATTGTTTTTGGTCGTCATTAAATGTTCGCGTGAAAAAACATACTATTAATAGAACGATACTTTTAACACTAGTTTAAAAAATCGCCATTGAATCCTTCTATTTTTAACGACGGATTTTGGAAAAATCTTGTTAAAACCTTACCTCTATATATGGTTTTTCCTCGTTTTTCTCTTTTGCTCGTTTTTTAATATGAAACGAATATTGCTATTGTACAAAATGTCAAAATCGATTTAACAAACAATTGATGATTAAAAAAAAAAAAAAAACATTGCTTACATGAAGAATGTGAAGAATTTATCTATGCTCTTTTTTTCACTTAGCGTGCACTATCAAAAAGAAATATAAAATAAAGCTCCAAAAAAGAAAAAACCTTAGACTCTCTTAAAATGTCCTCATGTCCCATACGTAAATTCATCTAATAACTGCAATAACAAATCCATCATTAATATCATTATTTACTTGTCTTTTAAATTTGAGATATTTACTTTACAAGAAAACACGCAAAATAAGTAACCTTCAGAAAGTGTTTTTTTTTTTTCTTTTTTGATCTTTTTATAGCCTTCGCTTTGCGCCTAATACAATTGGCTTTTGATCATCGCAAATGTATACCATCATTTTTTTCAATAGGCAAATGTATACCTTATCTCTTTCAAGGTATTATTTTGACTCAATAGATGTCCACAATACACTAGGAGAAAAAAAGTTTCAAATAAAGTATAAAAAATGTATACCTATAATTCGTTTTAAACATTTTATTTTTTTGTTTATTTTTTTTTTCTTTTTAAGATATTTTGGTCAATTCGTAGTCTAAAATAATTGTAAAAATATATATATATTTACTTCTTAAATCCAATGTACATTTGCGGCGACCAAAAAAACAGTAATTTTTGAATAATGCTGAAATGTACAATACAAGATGCCAATAAAAAGAACCTCAATTTGAAAATACAACTAGCTATATGGAGGTTTATATGGATAAAACCCATCAGCATTACCATAGATTGGTATCTAGCAGACAATGTCAACAGAATAGGATTATGTGGAATAACGTGTGTCACGCGTCAAATGACACATCACTGCCACGTCATTTATATAATCATCTATGTTCGCACACTGCCACTCAGCGACGACAACGTGGATTGACATACAAGCATCTCAGTCAACAAATGATTTTCACATAAGCAATTTCAAACTGATCTGTTCGCTTCTACGTCAGCAGTCACGTCATAAATTATGTTTCTATCAGATTTTATATATATATTTTTTTCAATCATTACTTACACATTTTATTAGCGGGTAAAGGTTGACTTTTATCCATATGTAAATAAATGTACAGGTAAAAACTTTTTTGCTTGCAGCTTTATTCATATATTTTGATATTTTTTGCATGTATTGATATTGATTTTCTCAACATATATTGAAGTTTTACTTACACATAATGTGCACATAAACCCTTAATTTTCTTGTAGTGATATAAATTTACAGATCACATGATAACATTAAAAATGAAGCTTCCTACATAAGTAGGAGTGTCTTTCCAAGATACATGTTTTCAAACATCTTGTCTCACAAAGATCACATCAATATAAAATAGTATGTTAAACTGATAGAATATGGTATATATATATATATATATATATATATCTTTTCAACCGTATCTTAGAATTCTCCTACAAAAGCTAAAAAAAAAAAAAAATTACAAAATATATGGGAAAAAGGGAAAAGAAAATCATGTTATAGACAGAACTATCTACAGAGCACCTTTCTCGCGGTGGGAAATGCTGTTGGAGTTGAAATAAAGATGAGAAGAGAATGAAGTAGTTGTGTACGGTAGGGATCCTACCCGTAGTATATGATTTTAAATTTAAATATGTTTAAAAGGTAAACCAAAATTAAAAATATATTCAAAGCCGACTAATCCAATATAAATCTAATGGTTCAAAATACAGTTCTACTAGTAAGTTTATCATTTACGTGCTTTATCATGCAAATTAAGTGTTTGGAAGCGTTGGTTTAAACTATTGGTTTGAACTAATTTTGATTATAACCAATATAATTTATAGAGCTTTACAATATAACTCATTTTTTTTTTACTATAGCATATAAAAACTTTATATTGTAATAACTAAAATTTTGGTTAAAACTTAGAATCTCAAACACTCTACAAATCTTGAAGAAACAAAACAATTGGGCCCCTTTATTTAGTTTCTCTTTCTTTCTTTTTAATGCTAAAACCAGCTACCTCAATTAATCCCCAGTTGCTTTTAAGTTTATTTAAGTGAGATTAATTTCCTTTTGTATTTTCCAAATGAACATAACCATCCATTTTGGAACAGTGGTGTGAAAACAAGTAGCCTAAAATGCTACATCAACAGCCGCAAAAGCTACCAATCACAATTCAGAACCAGCCTAGCCCCTAGGCCAAGGATGTGTATTGAATTTCAACAACAGCTAGCCTAGGATAAGAAAGTTGATACATTCTTTTATTCATAGTAAACTTTTTCTTTTCCATTTTTTTCTTTTTTATTCTTATTGGGGTTAAAAATTATTATATTCCTTGTCATTCATAATACAAATGTCAATTTAATATGATATTAAATACTTTCGAGTGAAATATTTAATATAATATTTTATTTTGCACTGGCATACATTAGAAGACCCCAAATGTTATGTTTACTTTTTTTGTCTTGATTGTTAAGGTTTTGAAAGTATGCATAAAGTAAACCTACGATCAAAAATAATTTGAAATTAATAATTTTGTAATAATTAAATGAAAAATTAAATACATCACCCAATAGTAATCAGAAGCCTAAATTTCGACATATTTTATATTTTATATTTTATATTAAATTTGGCACCAACTGCATGCCAAGTTTAGAACCAAAAAATAGCAAAACTAATTACCAATGTTTGGAGTTAAAATCCTAACACTCCTTGATTGTAAAATTGTAAAAGAAAAACTAATTAACAAGCACTCTACTTAAAAACTAAATACAATCTTATTAAAAAGTGCATTTTGCCCACACATGTTAGTAATTGGTTGACTAGTAATATCAGCAACTCTGGGATACAGAACATTTTACGGAAGCAATCAAGCAACCTTGCTCAATTTTAAACGGGCGATTTTATGGTCTGTTGTTCAGTAAGCTGGCTATTTATGTCGAAAGAACAAATGTTTATTATTTTTACATGATTCTTGAATATCCTAGACATATATGTGGGGTTAGTTTTAGGGGATTTTCCAACGAACCAATAACATAACAACATGTGTCACTTTCAATAGCTGATATCACTCTCAGACTGTTATATCAGATGAGTAACAACATGATCGTGAAAGAATATAATCATTCATATGGTTATTCACGGTTACAACCTTTAGCAACGGTTGTGACTAATGTAGTCAATATATATCTGTAAAAGTTATGACTCTTGGTAACAGCCATTGGCAATAGTTGTAACCCTTGATGGAAGGAGTGGCTATAGATCTATATATAAAGGTAGAATGACATTGGGTCTCTATTCCTTGCCATTTTTTTAGATAATACACCATTTATACAAATTGCTTAGATGTAGAAGAACCCAGAATGTTCTAAAATTTGTCCATTGTAGTCCCAAATTGAACATCAATTGCTAGATGTCAAACTTTCCTTTTGGTATTTTTTCACTTTAATTTTATCTATGATATGCAGTTAGGTTATATGCATAGTTAAATCATTAAGGATTTCTTACATTTGATATCAGAGCAATTGTTTGCCTCTGCCTTGATGTGAATTTGTTGGTTTAAATGTCTTTTTTTTTTTTTTTTCATGCTTTGCAAAACAATTACAAACAAACCAAAATTTTGAAAAATTATTTTTGACAATGTTTTGATGAAAAATAAGGTTACGGATCATTGGGTAATTTGATTTCTAACAATTTTGTGATTTTAAACGAGAATTTTGGTGTCCACAAGGCTTAGAAATACACAGATCACCAACCGAGTCGTAACTGGAACGCACAAACCCAAAATCTTTTGCAAGATTGATTTAAACAATTTTTTTTATGCAAATTAATGTTAGAAATCATTAGAAATTAGATTTTTATGAGTTTTGGCTTTTAAAACATCTTTTTAGTGTCTGGAAGGCTTAGAAACGAATGGATTTGAAAGTCGGATCCATCTGGGTCCATTTCGGGTCAAACAGATCCGGCTCAAGGTTGAAGATGGTGAAAAACGACATATCGTTTGATAGATGAGAAGGCTATCAGTCAATATGTAAAACGACATGTCGTTTTCTCAGTTGGGCTACCTTTCATCTTGTAAAACAACACATAGTTTTTTGCTCATTAAGGGCAAAATGACATGTAGTTTTTTGAGTAGAAAATGAGTATTTTTTTTCCTAAATGACTCCTCGTTTCTCGCTAGAATTCATTTTTTAATTCCTTTTTGCATTTTTTATGGAAATTGAATATAAAATTTTGCAATAATTTTGAATTTTGATATTTTGCAAAATTTATTAGTTAGCATTTATAAAATAAAATTATGTAAAAGCCAAAATTTTTTATTTGCATTTAGTAGGAAATTTGGGTATTTGTTTTAGTAATGCCTATGTTTTATGCATAATTAATCTTGTATGTATCATTAAATTTTGTCATAATTTGATGCATGCAATTTTTTATGAATATTTATGCATAAATTAAATGTCATATGATTTGTATAATTTTTAATTAATTAGAGAGTAGTCACAACATCTTTAATCATGCAAAATTATACATTGAGTGTTTTGATCACATTTAGTATAAGGACATTAGTTGTAATTAATCATATGTAACATAATAAATTTTATCTCACAGGAATTTTTATTATATCTGTATGATTAATTAGGGTTAAAAATCAAATTATTTTTCTTAATTTATCCACAAGGATTAAGAAATAGAATATAATTTAATAGTTTCATCGTAAGGTTATATATAAATCTATTTGAATTAAAAATTAGCCCACATGCAATTTTTATGTCATTGATTCATATTCTTATAGCATAATTTACATTAGTAAACATGATATATTATTATTGCACTCAGTTTTGTGACATAAGCATGTATATTTAATTTTTATACAGTTATATAACCTATAAATTACTCTAATGTTAAATGTAACATTGTTGAATTAAAGGGTGACAACTATAAGGTATGGAAGGAGAGAATTCTCCTTCCTTTGGGATGGATGGATATTAATTATGCTATCCGTAAAGATGAACCATCTGCTATTACTAAAACCAGTCAACCAGATGATGTTGATCGATATAAAAAATGGGAGCAATCTAATCACCTTAGTGTAATGTTCATAAAGACCAAGATCTTTATTGGTATTTGTGGTTCTGTTGATTAGCATAATAATGTTTGGGATTTGCTGAAGGCTATTGATGACAGTTTGAGTCTTCAGACCTGGCATTAGCTAGCACCTTGATTATGAAATTTGCATCCATGAAGCTCACTAGTATTCATGGAGTACATGAGCACATCATGCAAATGAGGGATATTGTGGCTCAATTAAAGACTCTTGAGGTTGATATGTCTAGTCTTTCCTTGTACATTACATTCTGAATACTTTTCCACAGTTGTATGCACCTTTTAAGATCTCTTACAACACACATAAGGATAAATGGTTAATCAATGAACTTATGACCATATGTGTTCAAGATGAAGGTAGGGTGACTACGGAGGGAGAAGAGAGTGTGAATCTAGCAACTCAAGGAAAAAGCAAGAATCATGCCAAGCATAAGTGAAATTGTAAGATACCAGCTCAAGCTGATATCAAGAAGGAACTCAAATGCTTCTTTTGTAGGAAGAAAAGGCACATAAAGAAAGATTGCCTATGTTTAAGAGTAGGCTTGAAAAGAAAGGTAAACCAATCTCATTTATTTGTTATGAAGCCAATATGGTTATGTTAGGCGTAACATATGGTAGATTGATTCTGGTTCTACAATCTATGTCACAAATTCCTTATAGGGTTTGCAAAACCTAAGGAAGTCAATGGCAAGTGAGTAGTGCATCTATTCTGGAAACAAGATGCATTCTCACGTGGAGGCAATAGGAACATGCAATTTAACTTTGAGTAGTAGCTTTGTTTTAGTTTTGGAAAAGACCTTTGATGTTCCTAGTTTCTTTAGGAATTTAATTTCAGTTTCAAGACTTGTACCTTTTGGATATTCTTTTAACTTTTCAAATACTACTTTTAGTTTGTTTAATAAATTTGAACTTGTTGAGAATGGTATGTTGTCTAATTGTCTTTTCTAAATTAATTTACAAAATGATGCCACTTATACTACAATGCATGTTCATGATAATGCTGGTATTAAAAGATGTGTTATGAATGTGGATTCCTCTATGTTGTGGCATCAGAGATTCGGCATATCTCCATACAGAGAATTAAGAGATTGGTAAATAATGGAGTACTTAGTACTTTAGATTTTACTGATTTTGATACTTGTGGAGACTGCATAAAGGGTAAGCAGAACAATGTGTCAAAGAAAGGTGCCAAGAGGAGCTTAAATATATTGGAAATCATATATATAAATATATGTAGTCCAAACATGGACTCGTATTGTCAAAAGTACTTCATCTCTTTCATAGATGATTATTCACGATACATATATCTCTACTTGCTTAATAATAAGAATGAAGCATTAGATGATTTTAAGGTTTTCAAAGCAGAAGTAGAGAAACAATATGGAAAGCAAATTAAGATCATGTATCAAATAGAGGTGGAGAATACTTTGATGGATATGCTAAAGATGGACAAGCACCTAGTTCATTTGCGAAGTTTCTTAAAAAGCATGGGATTATTGCCCAATACACTATGTCTGGTTCTCGAGACATGCATGGTGTGGCAAAAAGAAGAAATCAAATATTATTGGACACGGTGTGGGGCGTGCTCGCTAGCTGTAAACTCCCTAAGTTCTTGTGGATTGAAGCTCTTAAAACAATAGCACATATATTGAACCGAGTTACATCTAAGGTGGTTCCAAAGATGCCTTTTAAGTTATTCAAAGGTTGGAAACTAAGCTTCCGACATATACATGTTTGGGGATGCCCGTCTGAAGTAAGAGTTTATAATCTATAAAAGAAAAAGCTAGACCCAAGGACCATAAGTACATTTTTTGTTGGATATACTGAACGGTCTAAGTGATACAGATTTTATTGTCCATCATATACTACTAGGTTTGTGGAATCAAAAAATGCTAAATTTCTTGAAAATGACTTGATTAGTAGGAGCAATCGATCCTGGAACGTTGTTGCTAAGCAAGATCATACAATTGTTTAACCTTCTGGTACAAGTGATGGATTGATTGTTGTTGTTCACAACACTCCTTGAGTACAAACATGTGTTGAGCAACCAGTCCCAAAAATTCCACAAGGAGCAATAGGTCCTAGAACATTGTTCTTAAGAAAGATCATACAATTGTTCAACCTTTCACTTCAAGTGATGGACTAATTGATGTTGTTCACAACAATCCTCGAGTGCAAACACGTGTTAACACCAGTCCCAAAAATTCCACAAAGTGTTGATAATAATCCAATAGATCCACTTGTTTAACAGATGCCATAAATTGTTGAACAACTAGTTAAGCAACATGATCCTGCTCCTCAGGAGAATGATGAACCAACATTAAGAAGATCTACTAGAGTAAGGCGATCAGTGATTCCTAATGACTATATTGTGTTTCTATTGGAGTTTGACTGCAATATTGGAGCTGAAAATAATCCTAAAACATTTTCACAAGCCATGAGTTGTAAAGAATCTAACTTATCATATAATGCCATGATAGAAGAGATGAATTCTATGGCATCTAATGGAGTTTGAGATCTTGTTTAGTTGCCTGATGGTGTAAAAGCCATTGGAGCAAGTGGGTCTTTAGGATAAAGAAAGACTCATTGTACAACATTGAGAGATATAAAGCTACACTTGCTGCTAAAAGATTCACTTAAAGGAAAGGAATCGATTATATAGAAACTTTTTCTCTTGTATCTAAGAAAGATTCTCTTCATGTAATTATGTCTTTGGTTGCCCATTTTGATTTGGAATTAAATCAAATGGATGTGAAAACGGCGTTTCTCAATGGTGAACTAGAGAAAGAGTTTTATATGAAACAACTAGAAGGATTCTCCTCTGGTGATGGTGAGCACTTGGTTTGTAAGCTCAAGAAATCTATATATGGACTGAAACAGGCCTCTTGTCAGTGGTATTTGAAATTTCTTAATGTCATCTCTTCTTTTGATTTTGTATAGAACATCATGGATCAATGTATATACCAGAAGGTCAGTGGAAGCAAAATCTATTTTCTTATTCTATATGTGGATGATATTCTACTTGCAACCAATGATAAAGAGTTGCTACATGAGGTGAAACAATTTCTCTCTAAGAATTTTGATATGAAGGATATGGGTGAGGCATCTTATGTCATTGGTATTAAGATTCATTAAGATAGATCCCGAGGCATTTTAGGTACGTCACAAGAGACATATATCAACAAGGTTTTGGGGAGATTTCAAATGAAAGATTGTTCACCGAGTGTAGCACCTATTGTGAAGGGTGATAGGTTCAATTTGAACCAATGTCCAAAAAATGATTTTGAGAGGAAAAAATGACAAACAATCCTATGCTTCAGTTGCTGGAAGCCTGATGTATGCTCAAGTCTAGACAGGACCTGATATTGCATTTATTGTGGGAATGTTGGAAAGATATTAGAGTAATCCAGGCATTGACCATTGGAGGGCTCCAAAGAAAGTGATGAAGTACCTTTAAGGTACAAAGGATTATATGCTTATGTATAGACGGACTGACAATCTAGAGGTCATTGGTTATTCAAATTTAGACTTTACTAGCTGCGTTGATTCTCGTAAATCAACATCTAGTTATATCATTATGCTAGCTAGTGGAGCTGTATCTTGGAGAAGTGGAAAGAAAACCTTAGTTGCCACTTCCACTATGGAGGCCGAGTTCGTTTCTTGTTTTAAGGCTAGTTTACATGATGTATGGTTGAAGAGTTTCATGTCTAGGCTTATAATTGTGAATTCTGTTTCTAGGCCATTGAAGATATATCATGATAATTCAGCTATTGTTTTTATGGCTAAGAACAATAAGAGTAGTAGTCAAAGTAAGCAGATTGACATTAAGTATTTAGCCATTAGAGAACGTATTAAGGATAAGAAAGTGGTCATTGAACACATGAGCACTGAATTAATGATTGCCAATACTTTGACAAAAGGCACACCACCAAAGAGTTTTAAGGATCATGTAGTTAGGAAGGGACTTGGTTCCATGATGTGAATTACTTGCACATATAATTATTATGTATTTGGAACTATTATTTAGGTGTGATATTTTTCTCATATTTAGTTATATGCATATTCAGTCATTTTGAGAAAACATATTTAAGTTGGACCTAGAAAAATTGGAGGGTTTATTCACTAAGTTATATTACCATATAAGGGTTGGTATAAGAAACAAAATACATTGTAATACATGGAAGATAATACTTGCTCTCAACAGGATCTATCACCACGATTCATGTGCTTGTTTCTTACATAAAGTATTGATGGAATTTTTCATAAGATACATAGACCAAGTGGAAGAATGAAAGAATATAACCGTTCACATGGCTTTTCACAGTTACAACCTTTAGCAACAGTTGTGACTAATGTGATTAATATATCTGTAAAAGTTGTGACTCTTGGTAACAACTATTAGTAACCCATTGATAGAAAGGGTGCCTATAGATCTATATATAGAGGTAGAAAAGCATTGGGTCCCTAATTTTAGCAATTTCTTCAAATAATACACTATCTATACAAATTGCTTAGGTGTTGAAGAACCCAAAACGCTCAAAAGTAATTTCTTTAGATAATAATTTTTTAGTCGCATTCCTTGATGGAAAGGATGCCTATAGATCTATATATAGAGGTAGACTGGCATTGGGTCCCTATTCCTAGCAATTTTTTCTGATAATACATGATCTCTACAAATTACTTAAATGTAGAAGAACCCAAAATGCTCTAAAATTTGTCCATTGTAGTCCCAACAAGAACATCAGTGGCTGGAAGTTAGATTTTCCTTTCATTATTTTTTCGCTTTAATTTGATTTGTGATATGCAATTTGGTTATATGCATAGTTAGATCATTAAGGATTTCTTACAGATTGAGGAATTGAATAACCGAATGCTAAAGTCAAAGAACTAATACAGCTCGAGTAGAAAGATTGATCTACATCTCAATATATGGAAAGATATATTAAGATGTCAATCTAACCAATTAGACCAGGTATCATAAAAAGATGTTAGGGCAACTACTCTAAGAAAGGCACATAACCATGTGTCAGGAAGACCACTAATAATAAGACACATATCCCAGCACTTGTACAACAAGAAGAAGCACGATAATCCACATGAATCCTAAAGAAAATGACAAGGTAAAGGAAAAACAAACATTCTCATTAGGCTATTGTTCCAAATCAGAGAGAATCCTAACCCAAAAAGAAATGTGATGTGTGTAAATCTAAAGATTGTCCTAATGATTATCAAATTAAGACAAGTATAAATAAGACATGAAATTCAAAGAAAGGGATCCTTCTCTCTCTTACAAAGTTTAAACTCTTTCATATTATTTCTCTTGGTCCTAAAAAATCTCCACCATTATTTGTCTGACTTGAGTGTCGGAGTGTCTTCTATAAGTCAACCCTCAACGCCTCTCCAAGGAGAAGAAGCAAGGACCATGGTGGAGAGCGTTAAAGCATGTTGAAGAAGATTGATGTTCGAAGATCCACTCCAACATCTAGCACCATCTGTGGAAAAATCTTTCAAGTATTCTTGAAAAAGTTTCACCCATTGATTTTTTTATTTTTTATTTTTTGCCATATTTCTATTCATTTCACTTATTGAGCTCATGTTTTATGCATACTTGATAATGTGACATTCCAATGCTTCAAAATTTTTTTCTATTAATGAATTGCTTGTTATTGATTTGTCTCTTTTTCTAATGAATTTCTATTATGATATTATACGCAAATATTATGTCTGATTTTGTTTTCGCTGATTTATTTCTTTCAGATCTATTCTTATTTGTTTATCTTTTGAGTAGTTCAGCCAATTTCTCATTGAATTCTATGATTCTTTTAGCTACATCATTTCTTTGTTGAGCTTTTTGAAACAATTATATCCGCTCTCTTAGAAATTATGCATTGAGTATTTTTTTTTTTTTTTTACTTAAAACTTGAATTCATATGGTTTTAGGTACTGAAATTTCACTTGTTACTTACGGTGAACATGGAAGATAGAGTTGAGTAGAAATTGCTCGTTGAAAATAATAGGGATTTAAAAAAAAAAAATCTTGGATTCATCCAGCTGGGAGTCTAAGTAGATGATCAATGCATTATTGGAGCAACAACGCCCATCTCAAACTCAAATGAAGGAGCAATGACATAAGAATGCCAAGTTAAGGTCTATGTTGTAGCAGTTTCTTGGTGCACAGACCGAGAATCACCGAGAAGAAATGGGAGATTAACAATTCGACCAACTGCCAAAGCAAGGAGTCGAGTATGAAGCAATTGTTCCCAAAGAGGCTTTAAAACAATAGCATTCTGCTTATGGCTGTCAGACAAATGCTGTAACCATCAGGGCTTATGAGATGATTCGTAAGAAAAAAAGGCGTGATAAAGAAGAGCTGCACCTCGATGTCCAAAGGAAAATTAGGGGATTTCGTGATTTTAGTCCTTGCTATTCAAGCAGCAAAGGGGTCGCTTAATCTCCTTGGTCGATATGATTTTGGTTGAACCTCAACCTGAAAAGTTTGACTCCAAATTTTCAGACGTTTGATGAGAAAGATGATCTTATGCAGCATGTCCTCCAATACCAGAACAAGATGATGATAGAAAATGCCAATGATACCTTAATATGCAAGGTCTTCCTAGCCTTGACTTTAGTTCTTATAATTGTCAGTCAAGAGCACTGATAGCTTTTCAATGCTCTGCGTGGTTTTCTTTTCTCGATATATATGAAACAAGCAAAGCCAAGTGACTGTCGCCGACTTGTTTTGTATCCAGCTGATAATGAGTTGCTTAAAGTATTCATTACTTGGTCCACAACTAAGGCACAAATGCTTCATAGTTGCTATGATGATTGTAGCTTAGGCATTTGCTAAAGCCTTAGTCCCAGATTCTGATTTTTATCTAGATTTAATGAAGGTACCGCTCTTCAACATGGCCAACATTATTGCCCGAGCATAAGGTGCTATTTGATTTGAAGAAGACCGAGCTTGGCACGGAATTGTTACCACGATTTCCACGGGGATAGGCCCACAAAAAGGCCCCAAACCAAAAAGACCTTTCAATTAAGGTAATGGTAGATGTTCATGGACCCAATGACAGTAGTATGTATTTGGGAAAAGAATAAGCACCAAGGAATCTTTTGTTATCCCATACCTTTGCAAACACCTATTGACCGGAAAGATAAGACCAAGTATTTCCAGTTGCTCAAGGAGTATGGGCATATTATAATGCATAACTCGTTCATTATAAGAAAAAGGCCATTCAGTCGGTGGTCGAAGTGCCCGTCGTGGCTGATCCAACACTACCTATGGTTAAGAAGCATAAGTGGTTAGCACGTTCAAGTTCTACCATCAAATATATACTCGTGATATATAGAACGTCAAGATACAAAGTGAACATTATTGAGATGAGAAGTTGAAAAGGATCAAGGCGTAGGGCCATCAGGTTTAAGTTGTTTAAAGGCAATTGAAACCCACAGTGCCAATCGCTTGTGCATAGCAAGATCTAGAAGAAATTGGGCTTTGACATGACGACTCACTCATTGTTGAGTTGCAAAATAGAGCATTCTTTGTTTGTAGGGTCATAATCGATGGTAGAAGCAGTGTTGATGTGCTCTTTAAAGACGCATTCATAAATACGGGGCTTATTCTTGAATAGATATGGCCAAGCACTTTGCCTTTACTCAAATTAGATAGTATAAGAGTTTTGCCTCTCGGATCAATGACCCTTCTTATTATAGTTGTCGAGAAGACTATCTATATTGAATTTTTGGTTGTTGATATGCCATCCACATTTAATGCTATTATGGGACGTACCTAGATCCACACAATGCAAGATGTCGTTTCCACATTGCACCAAATTAGGAGATGCCTATCTCCTAATGGAACATACACCATTGATATCCGAGCTAGGATGAAAGATATTAAAAGGTGTTATAACCTTACCCTTGATGAAGACGCTGGTCATTGGGCCATTGAACCCCCGATCAGTGATTTATAGTAACCAAAGGGCTATCGACTAACATACAAGAAAGGAACGGAAGATAAGCCTATTGAGCAAGATTCAATCAAGAAGCTTGTTGAAATCCCTCTTGATGATGCTCAAGCTAATAAGAAAGTACTGGTAAGAGCCCTATTTGACGAAGACGTTCGCAACGCCTTGATGGAATTTTTACAGCAGAATAAAGATGTTTTAGCTTGGTCTCACAAAGCCATGCTTGGAATTGACCTTGCTGTTATTTGTCATAACTTGAAATTTGACCTGACGTACCCTCATGTAAAGTAGAAGCAACGTCGATTTTCTTTAGAGAAAAATCAGGTGATTAGTGATGAAGTGGATTGATTATTAGTTGTTGGTTTTGTCAAATAAGTTAAATATTCTGATTGCATATCTAATGAGCTTGCAGTTCGTACGAAAAATTGGAAGTGAAGAGTTTGTGGTCACTTGACAAATCTTAACAAAGCTAGTCCTAGGAAGAGTTATCCTCTTCCGCAATATGATCAGATTATTGAGCCACTACTAGATTTAAGCGAATGAGTTTTCTATTTAGGATATAACCAAATTTCGATGGATGAGTCATATCGACTTTTCATGACTTTTACTTGTGAATAGGGACTTTATTATGAGAAAGTTGTAATGACTGAGAAAATCCTAGAATTAGATATTATAACTTTTGTGATTGAAGGATTTATGCAATTGATATATAAATTTTAAAATTCTATAGTAAATATTAAAGTTAAAATTTACTTTTTGTGATCGTATAATTTGATTGATAATTTTTGCCACAATTTAAGGCATAAGAAATTTCAATCCATAGATAACTTGAGAATTCAATTTATAGTAATTTCAAGTGTAGTATAGTGTTAGTAGTGTGTCGAGAATCATTCTAACACATAGCAAGTCCTTAATTGCCTATTAGCTAATATCAGAGTTACACGACTAGCATTTTTGTAAAAAGTGTTTTTCAAGCTCAGGAATTGACATTTTCAAAGACTATGTCATTATGTGGCAAAATACAAGAAAAATCAAGTTTAAGTTTTATTTAGTCTAGGAATAATTTTAAGATTGAAAACAATCCCATTTTGTTACGTGATTAAGAATTAACATCTATATTGATTTATTCAGAGGTTAGTTTTGGACTGTGAATAAGTAATAATAGAGGACCCAATAGGTACTGAAAATCTCCCGTCAGCTAGGTAGTTCCCTAACTAGTCAATATTTTATCTACATTCCTTAAATCAAGGGATTCTTGGGTTACAAAAGGACAAGATTTGACCATGGAATAGTGAAAAGCTAGGCCTAGAATTGAACAAATAAAGAGTTATTTTGCCTCTATTTTCCTTAAGCATTGGTTCCACCCCTTAAGCCCTTTTAGTGTAAGTTTTGTCATAATTAAGTGTTATCGAAGATTTAAACGTTGATGGAAAACTAAGAGGAAATTAACCCATAATTGGCCCTTGGTCTATAGAATCAGGTGAAACATACGTTTTAAGTTGAATTTAGCATGTGAAATGTAGTTTCTTTTTGTTTTTAACTATAGCTGCTAAGAGATTTACAGTGTTTATAGTTAGAACTGATAAGTTGAAACAGATGTTCCAAATGAAGGTTTGTATTTCAAGAGCACTTTTTGCATTTCTCCACAATTTTTCTCAAGAACAAAAACTGATTCTCCTTGTCATTCCCTCTCTCAAATTTTTCAGTTCCACACACATCATTAGTAGCCAAAACTCAAGGAGAAAAAGGAAGTTTAGGAGGAATACTCAAAGATTGCCTTCAAGGGTATATGATTCAAGGGTATACAAACTAATCTTTTTCTCTTTTATTTAAATATGGCTTAGTTTATGACTTTTAGGGATTATGACATGCAAATATGGTTTATTTTATGACTTTTAATGTTTAAATAAGGTTATATTTATGTATTTGATGTGGTGTGTAAGTTTAAATTGTGATTATTTAAATTTATGCAAGTTTACATATGGTTAGGTTTAGGGTTTTTATTAGAGTTTAGACACAAAAATTTTTTGCATACTTTAAGCCGAAAAACGAACCTTATACTATTTGATTTTAGAATTTTCACGAACGCGAAAATTTTGGATCTCAATTCTCTAAACAAATTCCCCTAGTCAAGGTTTTTTGTGGCTATGACTCTAGGATGAAGTTTCCAACTATTTTTAAAAACTGCTTTAAAATTGTTTCAATAAGGGGGGGGCAACCATTGTTTTTGACGAAAACGAGGCTGAATCACAATTTTCACAAGATATGAAACTTTTAGATCTTGACAAGACGAATAACTTTAGTGAAGAAATTTTTTACGACTCTACCTCTAAAATAGTGTTACAGATAGATTTATGTGACGCCCTTAAGTGGGGATTAACAATTTTTAATAAATAAAATAAAGATTAGAAAATAAAAATAAAACTTCAAATAGATTTGCCTAGGTCTTAAATAAAAACTCTCAAAACAAAGTAAAAATATAAACAACAATTAAACCACAGTTTATTGTAGCACCTTTAAATTTAATAATATAATACTATCATCATCATCATCATTCCAACCCTCAACACAATCTTAATACAGTTTCAAAAAGTAACACACGATGCTTATATTATCATTATGGACATTCTTAACAAATGAAGCAAATCCAACGTTATACAGCAACATAGCTTCCTCAACTATTTTTCTCGTATCAACCCATACTTGGTGAGTCTTGAAAAGATGAAAATATAGGGAAATGAGCAACAACATGCTCAAAAGAGAAAACATTATTCACCTTTAGGTTTTTATCATTACCATATTAAAACCTACATAGTTAGTTGGTTCTCAATATTATTCATCAATATTATTATATTCAATTTCGGTGGACACCTTATGATCATTCTAACTAAGTTCCATGCATACATATATACATATTAATTTATGATTCAATTAAGCTCATCTATATCCATCGTACAATAAAATATCATATAACTCAACTCAATAAAACCCAAAAGGGCACGCTTGGCCACCCTACAATCATTCCTAGGGTGTTTCGGGGAGGGGACATCAAATCCTAGATCCTTACCAAGTCGATTCTTGTATAGTTTCTTCTAGGACTTTTAACCACAAGAGAGCATTATCACCTCTCCTCTATTTTTTTTACCTTTTAGGCAATTCGTACCTAAGGATATAATCGCTACCTTCTTCACGTCTTACTATTCCTCTATAGTCAATCATTATTTATAGAGTTAGTGTTCCTAACCATGCTTTTCAATTTGCAACAACATATGTCAAATCAATATATTCCTCGCTGTACAACACATGACGAGTTCATATCATTGTCTCATGTGTTATACTTATGTAATAATAGTTCAACATACACATATATCTTGCAATAGAACAACTGGTTTTAATTCCATAAAAACCTCACAAAAAAATGGGTAATAAATTCCCTATCTCTTGGCCAATACCATATTGATAACTTCTAGTTCACAATGCTAAGTTTACCATGTAAGCTCCAAATACTTCGTTATCTTACGACGTATAAAATAACCACACTTTAAATAAAACCCTAATCCATAATCATACTGATTTACCATCTATTCTTATTAGTATGCCATGATCATTAATATGAAATCCTTAGAACATTTCATAACATAGAATAATAAAAAATAGTTGTGTTTGGACTGCTCGATTGGCCTATCGACCAACTGTTTTTGGCCTACCAAACAAAATTGCTATTTTTGGACCCTCTGCTGGCCTACTGGTCTCAAAGTTCGGTCTGTTAGTACTATTTAGCCATCAGCCTGTCGAACTATTCAGTTCAAAATACTGATGTTCGGCCTGCCGAACTCCCACTTCGGTTTGCCAAACCTTTCAACTATCAACCTGCCAATTCTACTTAGTGCGGGCTATACTATACATGATCGACTGTGACCCTCCAGAATAGGGTTTTACCCAGTTTGTCCCAAGGTGGACAGATTATGTTTTAAAACAATTTTTCTACTTCAAATCAATTTTTAATGCATAAAACTCGTTTAAAACACTTTGAAAACATACTAAGATGTAGATAAACAAACTTCCTTGAATTTCCATGCCCAAATCACAATCAAAGGTTACAAATTCAAAGTTTATTTTAAACCAAAACCAAAACATGCTTATATCAAACTTTGTCATTTAAAACCATGGAAATCTCTTCCATGCATCAAACAAATCCGTGATAAACTTTTGGAATATGTTTTCAATATTCATATGAATTTAAATTGGCAATATAAACTCTGTTGTAGACATCTAAACTTATATTTTCTACACATACGCTATAGGAACAACAAGATAGACGTATGTCAATATCTCAAGAACACTCAATTATGTAGCAAATTAAATGAGTAAATCTAGAGTGGAGATGGTAGATAAAACCAAATTCGTTTTCTAAAAATCTTACCTTAAAATCTCACTGAAGACTTTAAGTTATCAAATCAAGGGATTAAGCTCATGTTCAACTTTGGCATGGTGACTTTCAAACAACATGGAGCTAGGTTTCTTAGACTTAGAGAGCAGAAGAAAGAAGAAGAAGAGAGTGAGAGGGATGCATTTCAAAGAGGAAGAGAGAGCGCTGAGTGTTTCACGAAAAAAATAAAAAAAAGGCATGTTTTTCTTTGTTGGAGGGCCCAGTTAAAGATAGAAAAGATTAGAGAATGGGAAACAACCAGGTGAGAGTTAGGTGCATTATGTCTCCTTCGAAGATTTTAGCTCATATAATGCCAAATGATATTTTCATAATTAATTAGAAGTTTCGAGGGCATTTCTGTAAATATACTAAATAGGTATAAGAAATTTTAGGAAATTCAAAAATCGGTAGAAATAAATAATATAAAATAGATTTTAGATGAGACAAATTTTAAATTGGCACACTAATAATTAATTTAATTACTATAATACCTGTTAGGAAAATAACGGATGTCACAACTCTAACCCCTTAAAGAAATTTTATCCTCGAAATTTCAAATATGACAACACTAGTAAAATTCACAATTCCGTTATGGTTCCACTTTTGACTCTGCACTATCAATGTTCTCTAAATGTGGGTTGTCGTATCTCCATTCATTTGCTTAGATATCTACCCTACTCCAAATACTAAATTCCTCAACATGAGTACTTCTAGTAGGCTCTAAATCTACAATATTGTATTAGCGTTTAGGAATTTGATCAACAAAGCACACATGTTGATCATACCATTTTTTCTAGTCCCTCGTTATCCATGGACTGTGATTTGTAATTATATTCAAACAAATTACTAGAGAAATTCTATATACTTCATCTTTGAACTCCTTTTCCTTTCTGAGTAAGGAAAAGTCAAGGTTGGTTGATTTCATATTCCAACTAATAAACTAAAACATAATTATAAAATATGTAACATAAGCGCTTCTATTCAAAATCAGGCATCAAACTCTTACATAGAGATATTAGAAAGGATCTTGTAGTTGTAAACAAACTCAACAAATTCTTCATTAAACAGCCACCCTCATGACGCAAACATTCAACACAAATAATGTACTCATATTTTCTACCGAGCATTCCTATAATGTACTTTGGTACTTCCACAAAACATTAATAGAATACTGCACATTACAAACATGATACGGATACGTTTTGAGAGTACAAGGCACTCTGTATATCTAATTACCTTTATCATGCATGCTTAGAGAATACAAAAACATCGATAAACAAAAGATCAAACCTTAAATAGGATGCATTTAGAGGTCATCAAGTACTCCATATTACTAGCCATCTCGGCATTAGGGTCAGTAAATCTAAAAGTTTTAACAACAGCATACTATAAGAAATACAGAGTGTGGGAAAAAGGATTATTCGTGACACATGAAATACGAACATACATGCCTACATGCCATGGATAAACCAAAAGATTACAAATGGAGATTCAAATCAAATGGCTGCTCCTAGCTTTCCTTCTCCCATTCAAGTTTGGATGTTGTAATGTCGGATTCCAGATGGACGATTTGCATCCTATCTAGCAATTCCTTAGTTATTGAAGCAGTAATAAAGATTTATCTTCCTGATTCTATAATGAAGTTTTCTTCCATAGCGTAATCTAAAAATTTTAAAAGACCATCATAAAAACCATTTACATTTAAAAGTCTTAAGGGTTTGGAATGAGTGCCCAATAAATTTATACTAGCAACAACGAATATTTCCTCAAGGGTACCTAGACCACTAGGTAATGATATAAAAGCATCAGAATTATCAGTCATGGTTTTATGATGTTCAGGGTGTCTAAAACTCTTTTCTCCTTACCTATTATTTTTCCACAAAGGTTTCCCTCAGCTAGGAGTCAAGGAATAATCCTCAAGACTTCGACACTACCAGACTTAGCTGTTATTGCCACATTTCCTAAGTAATCCTAAACTACCACCCCCCATAGGTTAGGTTAATCTTTCTACATGCTAAGACTTGCCCTAAGTGTCTTACGGCTTTTAGATAGACTTTTTCTTTTCCTGGGCTGTAACCACAAAAAGACACAGACATTCTTTATTTTCTTGGTGGACTGGGAGGTAGACATATTTGATTTGTATGAGTGATTGTTTTATGTCTGCTCCATTTAGAGTCGGGGTTCTACATGAGATTTTAAAGACGAAGGATACTCAAAAGGACTAAAGATACAGATGAGTAGGCAATAAAAAGGTAATCCAAAGGTCTAAATAAAATATCGTGCAGGTAAGAAAGTAAGAAAAGCGGTTGACAGTTTATGGAAAGTCCAATCTACTTTTTGAAAAAGGTTAAGCATGAACTGTATAACTTTTGACAATTAAGAATGGTCTAATAGAAAACATTCTGACACAATTGTAGACCTATTGACAAATGTACATCGAATCTAAAAAATCAATATAAATGACAAATATTGTAGAACTTTTGAAATTTGAGACACAAATCTTAAAATATCTGGATAAGTTGCAAAAATTCAAACATGTTACAGTACCACATGTGATGTGTCTGACAGTATAATATATTTTATTCTATATATATGTATTAAAGAAAACCATAAATTAAATAAGACACCAATACTTACTATGTCATTCTAATAATTACAATATTTCAAACATAAAGGTAAATATTTTGAGTTCAAAATAGTTTTTATCGAAGAGAAAGAGGCAGATCATTGAATATCAACTGAAACGATTTCAAACAAACAAAGATTAACAACTTTTATAGAGCGATGACTTATTCCCCATCTAGTTTTCTTGCGATTTGGCAAATAGGATCTAGAAATACTATATTCCTAAGGTGTTGTCTTTCTACATGGAATTTAGGCCAGAGTTTAAAGATGGCACCTTGAACATATCCACTAGGGTGATCTTGAAGAGTAGGATGGAGGTTATCCAAGTTCTCCTTAGAAAGTCCATCCCTATAAAACATTATTCTATCCTCTCTATTTATAGACACAAATCCAGGTGAAGTACATTTATCATTACAATTTTGTCATCCATATTTGTTGCAAGTGACCACGATGGCATGAGCTTTTTTTTTCATTGCACTACGACTAGTTTCTATACCTAGTAAATTGACATCGAAACTGAATTCACTCGGACGGATCTTCCCCTCTACCAGCATCCTCACATCACCAGGGATGCCAAAATGCATAAGAATCGACAACCGAGTGATCTTAGTCTTGTATTTCTTTCCAAGAATCTTTTGGGAAACTGATGGAAAATACTTTCTCAGATGTTGGTACTTTGGGTCCATGATAAGATGAAAGAACAGTGAATAGAAAAGAAAAATAGAGACAGTAAGTTGTGAATTCTAGAATTCCTTCTTCTTTTAGAGAGAGAAAGGAGAAGTTCTAAAGAGAAAGGAGAGGATTTGCGATTTAGAGAGAGAATGACAAGTTTAGAAAGAGAGTGAGCTCGGAGAAATAAGCTCCTATGCATAGTAGACATACATGTAGACGATGATTGAACCACTATGATGACATGTATAGAGACCACGTGCGAGAGACAGCGTGGATTTAACTGATTCAGGATTGGACTAAACCCAAATGTTTTAAGCTGAAATGGATTGAGTTGTTTCAATCCTTAGCACAGTCGGAATGAGTTAAATAACAAGTATGAAATTGAACCTAACTTGTACAGATCTTAAGCCCAAATTCGAAGCCCACTTAAAATAGAATTGACCAAAAATATTTGATAAAAATCAGAAGTCCTCCTGAATATTATCCAAATCGTTCCACAACAACAAAATCCTTTTGTACCTCAAATAGTTTGTTTTAATCAAAACCTTGTTGAACAATACATATACTTTTATCTTATCTTCGATACCTAGTATCTATTAATATATATCCACCATTAACACTACCAATACACTTTTTGTCTTCTAACATAGAACACATCAATGAACAAAGAAGATTGATATTACTACTTAAGGACATCTACAACCCTCACAATCTCACTTATATAATCTTTAATTCCTCATATAACAAAACCTCAAGTAATCAAAATATTTAACATCTAAATATCTAGAATCAAATGCCTTCATCCTCAAGTCCAAAATTATTGCATATGCCTTAAGTATTATGATTTACCTAAGGAAACTTCTATTAGTCACTTTCACATTACATCTACTCGTAAAGACTATTGACATTACTTAGATAGAACATACGTAATACAAATATTTTTGAAATTTATACAGTCTTTGCCTTTACACAGTCTTAATAGACTAAAAGACTAACGTTTATCTCTCTCAAGGTTCAATACCATAGATTCCTAGCTTATCTCATATTCGTCAAGTGAATGGAATTTTTAAGAAAAGTTATCGACACTTAAATACTCCATCGAGTCCACACATAATTACTACATATATTTGAATCAATTATGAAGAATTTATCACATCTATTCAAACTTTGAGATCAACAACTCAAGCCTTATATTTGTTATTATTTCTCACAAGATAGAGGCTTATAGATCCTTTTAACTATACAAATAATCCTTAAGCAATCTACACATAAATTTCATTCCATATAATTATTGCATCCACATAACCATTAATATTTCTATTCAAGAGTTTCTCCATCTTACATTCTCCTGGACTATATAAATCAACCTTAAGGTTCATTTTGATGATGACATTGAAAATTCAACTTTAAAATCATCTCAAAAACAGATTTTTAAGGCGGTGCTACACTCTCTAGGTTAATTGAATCTAGACTCTGATACCAAAAATTCTGTAATGCCCTTAAGTGGGGGTTAACAGTTTTTAATAAACAAAATAAAGATCAAAAAATAAAAATAAACTTCAAATAGATTTCCTCGGGCTTAAATAAAAACACTCAAAACAAAGTAAAAATATAAACAACAATTAAACCACAGTTTAATGTAGCAACTTTAAATTTAATAATATAACACTATCATCATCATCATTCCAACCCTCAACACAATCTTAATATAGTCTCAGAAAGTAACATACGATGCTTACATTATCATGATGGACATTCTTAACAAATGAAGCAAATCTAACCTTATGTAACTACATAGCTTTCTTAACTATTTTTCTCGTATCCACCTCATACTTGACGAGTCCTGAAAAGATGAAAATATAGGAAAATGAGCAACAATATGCTCAATAAGAAAAACATTACTCACCTTTAGGTTTTTATTATTGTCATATTAAAACTTGCATGGTTAGTTAGTTCTCAATATTATTCATCAATATTATCATATTCAATTTTGATGGATATCTTATGATCATTCTTACCAAGTTCCATATATCTATATATATATATATAAATATATATACATATTAATTCAGGATTCAATTATGCTAATCTATATCCACCGTGCAATAGAATATCATATCACTTAACTCAACGAAACTCAAATGGGCACACTTGACCATCCTATAATCATTCCAAGGGTGCTTCGGTGAGGGGACATGAAATCCTAGACCCTCACTAACTCGATTCCTGTACATTGTATTTTGGGACTTTCGACCTAAGGGAGCGTCATCACCTCCCCCATATTTTACCCTTCAGGGTATTCGTGCCCAAAGAAGTAACCGTTGCCCTCTTCGAGTCTTATCATTCCTCTATAACCAATCATTATTTATAGAATTAGTATTCTTAACCATGCTTTTCAATTTACAACAGCATATGTCAAATCAATATATTCCTCACTATACAACACAAGACGAGTTCATATCATTGTCTCATATGTGATACTCATATAATAACAGTTTAACATACATATGTATCTTGCAATAGAACAACCATTTTTAATTCCATAAAAACCTCACAAAAAAATGAGTAATAGATTCCCTACCTCTTGGCTAATACCATTTTGATAACTTCCAACTCACAATACCAAGTTTACCACGTAAACTCCAAGTACTTTGTTATTTAACGATGTATAAATTAACCACACTTTAACTAAATTCCTAATCCATAATCATACTAATTTACCATCTATTCTTATTAGTGTGCCATAATCATTAATATGAAATCCTTGTAATATTTTATAACAAAGAACAATGAAAAACATGTGTTTTGGACTGCCTGATCGGGCTACCGATCAACTGTTTCTGGCCTACCGAACAAAACTACAATTTTTGGACCCTCTGTTAGCCTGCCGGTATTGTTCAGCCATCGGCATGCCGAACTGTTGAGTCCAAACTACCGATGTTTGGCCTGCTTAACTCTCATTTCGGCCTGCCAAACTCTCAAATGTCAACCTACCAATTTTGTTTAGTGCAATCGATCACTATACTATACACTGTTGACTGTTACCTCTAGAACTGGGTTTTATCCAATTCGTCCAAGGTAGATAGATTATGTTTTAAAACAATTTTTCTACTCCAAATTAATTTTTAATGCATAAAACTAGTTTAAAACACTTTGAAAACATACTAAGATGTAGATAAACAAACTTCCTTGAATTTCCATACCCAAATCACAATCAAAGGTTATAAATTCAAAGTTCATTTAAAACCAAAACTAAAACATGCTTATATCATACTTTTTCATTTAAAACCATGGAAATCTCTTCTGTGCATCAAACTAATCCATGATAAACTGTCGAAATATGTTTCAATATTCATATGAAATTAAATGGACAACATAACCTCTATTGTAGACATATAAACTCATATTTTCTACACATACGCTATAGGAACAACAAGATAGGTGTATGTCAATATCTCATGAAACTCAATTATGCAGCAAATTAAATGAGTAAATCTTGAGTGAAGATGGTAGATAAAACCAAATTCGTTTTCTAAAAATCTTACCTCAAAATCTCATTGAAAACTTTAAGTCATCAAATTCTCAAACTTAGAGAGCAGAAGAAAGAAGAAGAAGAGAGTGAGAGGTAGACGTTTCAAAAAGGAAGAGAGAGAGCTAAAGGTTTCACAAAGAAAAGAAAAGAAAGACATGTTTTTCTTTGTTAGAGGCTCGATTGAAGAAAGAAAAGATTAGAGAATAGGAGACAAGCAGATAAGACTTTGGTGCATTATGTCTCTTGCGAAGACTTTCGCTTATATAATGCCAAATCGCATTTTCTTAATTAATTAGAAGTTCCAAGGACATTTCGATAAATATTCTAAATAGGCAAAGAAAATTTTAGGAAATTTAAAAATAGGTAGAAATAAATAATATGAAATAGATTTTAGATGAGACAAATTTTAAATTGGCACACTAATAATTAATTTAATTATTATAATACCCGTTAGGAAAATAATGGGTGTCACAATTTAAAAAACTGTATAGATTATGTTCCAAAACAACATAGTTTTTTGTTTTGATGTAAACGACCCTTGAAATGTCCAAATCATAATTTTCACAAAACATTTAAAGTTTAGGGCTCGACGAGATGAAGAAGTTCCGTAAAGAAAATTTTTGAAAACTTTGCTTCTAAGATGGACTTGAAATAGATTTTTAAAAACAATCGAAACTTTTTTATTAAAAAAACTATTAATTTGATAAGGTTAATAAAAACCACTGAAAACAAATATGGTAAAGAAAAAAACAAAATTTTGAAAGACATAAAACTTCGAGACCTCATCAGAACAAAGAATTTAGTGAAATTTTTTTTTAAGAAAACTGCATATATTGTTATACGGTGACCTTTAGAACTAATTAAAAAGTACTTTTCGGTTCTAGTTTTAAATAAAACACCTGTTTAGTGGAAGAATTACAACTTATGACTAACAAACAAATTGTAATACTCAAAAACCTATGCAAGTTTACAATTTACGATTTTGTGAAATTTAGAATCTATTTTAAGATATGAATTTTTTAACACGAAATTTTATATATTCAATCTAATATGACAAACACACATAAAATTGAAGGGTGAACATCCAATCTAATATGATATTTTTTCACCATGTTCAATCCAATCCAATCTTGAGGGAAAAAAAATCCAATCAATGACATCTTGGATTTGGATATGTTTCATCTAATCCAATATAATTTATATAAAATCCAATCTTATCTAGTAATGGAACATGGATTTCTTTTCCTATTTCAATTTATAATTTTAAGATATCATTCAATCCAAACAACTATATGGATCAAGTAATTAAGAAAAATGAACGAAACTGAAGCCAAATTTTAAGATATGTTTTCGGAAGTATTTCAACAAAATATAAGCATCATCCTATCAATTGTAAATTCATAACTGACTATAAGCCAACACATATTAGTGTAACAACAAGTCAACATAAATAACCCTAATAAGGAAAAAAAATGGAAAGAGCTGGAAAGATGTAAGGGCTAAAGTACATAAAGTCAGAAGTAAAGAGCTAGAAAAGATGTTAAAGGCTAAAGTGAATAAAGTCAGAAGTTTTCTCTAGTGGTTATGGAAAATTTATACATATTACATTTACATTTGCTAGGATTGAATAGGTTGATTGGATTTTGACAACCCAAACCGAAACTGGTTTGATTCAATTGGATTTTTAATTTTTCAAACCATCCCGATCTCTAACGAAGGTTGAATAGATTTTATTGTATTGCATTGGTAATTAGTTATCCAATGACATATTTACACTGGATAATTTGCTAATAGGTAATGTGAATTTAATCCTATTTTTTAAGGCATCTTTTTTTTCACGCACATTTTGCTAATCTAACCATAGTTTGGTTTAAATTTTGTAAGAGAACTACTGTAGAAATTTTAGCTGAAAATATAAAATGTAACTCTAACTCTCTCTCTAAACGCCACACTAGTCTTGAAAGACAAAATTCAAGCAAACCGATTATATTCAAATACAGGGAAAAGATCAAGATAAAAAGAAGATTGAACAGGACCTTAGCCTTTACCCACCCTACTTTCTTTCAAGGCAGCTAAACAGCCAATAATCCTGCAACAACTACCTACACGAGAAAAATGCAAAAAGTTTGGGACAGCCTTAAAAGGTTAGAGGTTGAGAGAAAGGCTCAATCCTTTTTTAAGTCCTAGGGAAAAAAAACAAAAAAGAACAAAAAAGAGAAAAAAAATGTCAGTCAAAGTTCTGCGAATATGATTTGCTTTTCTTTGAAAGCCAAGCTGTCATATAATACTCGTGAGACTCAGTGACTCACCACCAGTCACAGAAAGTTCCAGAAAAATGCTAGAAGCCGCTCTTCCTAAAGCGTATTTTTATTCCTTGTCACATTGAACCTATCAAACCTATATTTTTTTTGTTTAATGGAAGCTAGATTAGATGATTCAAAGCCAAGAAGAAGACAATGACGCTAATCCAAAATTATTAAAATAATAACTGAATACTGATAATAATTGTAAAAGACAAATAATTTAAGGAAAAAAGGGCGGTGGATGTGAGCCAATCAGAATTGAGAAACAGATCCGTGATAAGGTAGATAAGTGGAAGACTTTTTTTTTTTTAATGAAATGAAGAGTGGAATACTTGCATACAAAGGGAGAGTTACACTTAGCCCCTGAAAAAGTTGAAATTAAGGAAAAAAAAAATTAATGACACTAAACAAGCTTTTAAAAACATGTTCACGTAATACAGCTCCACGATACGGTCCTGTAAATCGACGGCTATTACTCTACGATCAGGTACAATAGGACATCACGTAGCAATCTTCACGGCAAGACGTATATGATCAACACTTCCAACACCGTGCGATCAAATTACTCTAAACAAGATCAAGAATCATCACATCAGATGAAAAATACAGGACCGCGATGAAGTCTTTCTTTTTTGTTTTGTTCTTCTTTCCCGGTCATCATATTCATGTTTTGTCCTGAAACGTTGGAACGACGCCGTATTGGGAATCTGCGGCGGCGAAGAAAGCTGAGCCGCCGTAGATTTGATCGACGCCGGCGTCGATCTCGATCTCGGTCCGCTTGGCGAACCGGCCTTTGATCCTCGGCCGAGTCTCCGCGTAGGCCTTTCTAGAGGCGTAGCGGATCGTCTTTTCGAACTTCCGGTTCTTCCTCTTCTCCCTGTACCTCAAAACCCTAGCCTCCCGGTCCATTCCGCATAGCTGAGTCGCCTGCGACGCCGACGTCGACGTCGAGGACGCGGGCACGCTCGGAATCGGATCGCCCCCTCCGATAGAATTTTGGCTTAGGTTTCGCCCGAAAGAATACGAGATTTCGGATATCGACTTCCCGTCGGGAACAACTCCGACGTCCTGCGATGACGACGAGACCTGAAATTGATAATTAAGAGATGATCAGTTTAATTTTCCTGGAATTTACCAAACATGATTGGGGATGGACTGATTGATTACTGGATGGAGAATTACGCTGTGACTGAGGCACTGCGATGGGTAATTAGTGAAGGAAGAGAGCTTGGATCTGGAGAAATCGATGTCGAAGCAATTCTCCGACTGATTAATCATCGGAGATGGAGAAATCGAAGTAGGTTTGATTTTGACCGGGACGACGCTATCGGTGCCGGAGCTAGGGTGAATCGGATTACTGTTGTAATCGAGGACGTCGAGGAAGGAATCCATTTCAGAGAAGAAAATTTCACCAGAGGATTTCATGTCAGTTCCGTCAATTACCTTGTTCCCGGCGTTGGAGAGGATATTCCAGTTGGAGGTTTCCACGACGCGGTTCTGGTGGTGGTGCGGACACGCGCCGTCATATTCGTTGTCGTTACACGCGCCGGCGGGGGAGAAGAAGCTGACGGCGGAGGATCGGATGAGAGAATCCGCGGCGGAATCGAAGAAGGGCTCGACGGGGATGCGGTCGTGGCGCTGGGCGAGGGGGTTGGCGGAGTGGATGTCGGCGTCGCAGGAGACGCAGAGGCAAGCGGCGTCGGCCTTGCAGGTGACGGCAGCGGGGGCTTGCTCACAGACGTCGCAGACCCACACGCGCTCGTGACGCGACGTCGCCGCCATCATCGTCCTGTTGTCGTGTATCTTCGCGTCGCAGCTCAGACAGAGGAACGCCGTGTCGGCTCGGCAGAACACCGACGACGCCGCCGCCTTACACGAGTCACACGCCTTCGCCGCCGAGCCGCTCCATCCGCCTCCGTTCGCAATTCCCATAGCTCAAATTTCTCAGCTTTCAACTCTTCCCACGACGTCGTTTAGTTGCTCTTCTATTAAATTCTTAGCTTTAATAAGCTTTTCTCTGGTTTAGTTTGTTGGGAAGGTTTTTTCTGAAGAACTATGGTTTAAGCTGCGTTGGCCAGTGTTTGAGCAATCTTGTCTATGTATGCATCTATGGAGTCAGAGGGAAAGAAAATCTTGGTGCTGACGAGTGGAAGATTTACACGTGGAGTGCTGGTAGCCATGAAAAAGATTTTTCTCCTATTTAAAATAAAATTTTAATTCACCAATTTTCCACTCCCAAAGTTTGCTTGCTATTTCATTTTAGGGATTAAATAAATGATTTTTGGAGTCGTAGCTGTCAAACGTCTGTGCCGACGCGGGTCCCACGTTGCGAGCCGCGAGGATGGGGTTAAAAGCCATTTTGGGGGGCTTTGGTGACGTTTCCGAATGGGGTGACCAGCAGCAACTTGGAAATGCAAATATAAAAATTGGGTAAATTGTTTATTCAGTATTTAACCTTTCAGGAAAGTAGATACTTAGTCCTAATCTTTTATTTTTGATTTACTATATTAAGAAATTAGATTTTTTATATTAGGCAAATTACTAAAAAATCATATTTTCTATATCGAGCAAGATATAATTCTCAATTAAGTATATAAGCTATTTAATATGGATTGAAATTTTGGTGATCTCATTTTCAGTAAAACCCATTAATAACAGAAATTGACATAGAATAAAATTGAGTAAATACCATTTAGAAGATTATGAAAACTTTATATGAAGACCTTTTTGGTTATGGTCCCCAATATACCAAAACACAACATAGTTTCTTTTCTCCACATCAAGAAGAGAGACGATAGTCCTATTGAAGAATTAAGGCGTTTTGGTTGAGGAAAATCACAAACCACTAATTTCGCTATTCGTGTCGTTCAACAATCAATACTAAAGGATCTAGGTATTTTATTTGTTAATTAATCCTCAATAATCTGGTATGATGTAGATCTTAGGCTCTTTGGTGCTTTTGTTCTAGGATGTTTGCATCTAGAATTCGGTTAATTGATTCGGAATTTTTAACAAGTGGTATCAGTAGCAAGTTATCATTGTTAGATTATTGGGATTGTTTTATGTTTTGTGAATAAAACGATATAGTTGTGATCATGCATATTGGTTATGTAAATACATTGGAAACTCTCGATATTTGTAAACATATAATTTCAGTTTATATATACATTTCGGTTTACATATATGTATTTTAGTCTTTTCATGTATTTCAGTTTACATACATGCATCGTTTTATATGTATTTCGGTTATATACATTCGGTTGCATTTTCGGTTATATAAACAAGATTTCAAGCTTAACAAATTCAATTTTGGTGATTTCTTAAAGTTATTGTTTTGAATCCTTTTTTTTTTTTTTTTGGTGTTCAAAAATAAAGTGTACATATATATACACACATACTTTAGTCTAAAGTTGATGGACACAGTTGAAAATATAAACAACCAATGTTAGTTTATTACATTTGGATATTGTTTTCCAAAATTTTTTGATGAAAACTAAAGTTAGAAATCATTAAGTAATTGATTTTCTAAGTTTTCTATGATTTAAAATGTCATTTTTGGTGTCCAAAAGGCAAAGATACAACAGGAACTGCAATTTGGATCCAACTGGGTCCATCTCGGGTCGAGCAGAACCCCATCAGGAGGTTGAAGATGACCAAAAATGATAACTCATTTTTCTATGAGTAATGGTGCAATCGTTTGGTGCAAAACGACATGTCATTTTTTCTTGAACAAAACAACATGTTGTTTTCTTAGGATTGGTTGCATTGTTTCTCTTCAAACGACAGGTCATTTGATTAAAAAAATGTTGAATTTAAATTCAAATTTTGGTACAAATTTCATTATAGATGCCTAACGTTCTCAAATAGATTAATTGAAACAATATGCTACCAAAGTAGCCTTTTTCGTGTAAATTAATTTACTTTATAATGTCAAGATTATTGTGTGTGTGTGATTCATGTGAATATTAACTGGCCCAAAGGAAGGTTAACGTTTGGCAAAATTATATATTCACCTATAGTAATGATATGTGACAATTATCAAGTTTTCAATGTGAATAATAATTGGTCCAAGGAAAGACTATTTTTGATAGGATTTATTATTAGTATTTGATTACTATGACAAGAATACCACTTTCAAGTTAATATCCTTGTCAAAAGACTAGTTATTAATGTTGTGCTAGGTATGTTAATTAAGGGCCTATATATATATATATATTAATTTTATTTTATTTATTTTGTTCTCTATTCAGTCTCTATTGCTACTGCTACGAATGTTTTTGCTCAAGTCAATAACATCCCAATGCTGAATGGGACGAATTTTAAGATTTGGAAAGAAACCATGGAGATAGTCCTCGGTTGTATGGATTTGGATCTTGAACTTAAGTCAGAGCAACCCATTCCTACTATAGAAAACCCTAATGAGGTTAAAGTTGAAAAGTGGTATTGCTCTAACCGAATGTGCTTGATGATCATGAAATGCACCATTCTCAAAGATTTTAGTGGCTTTATTACTGAGAGCGAGAATGCCAAAAAGCTCTTTGAGGAAGTTAAGCAATATTTTGTCAAAAACAAAAAGTTAGAGGTGAGTACCCTTTTGGCTAAACTCGTCTCGATGAAATATAAGAGCAAAGGGAACATAAGGGAGTACATCATGGAGATGTCTCATCTTGCGTCGAAACTCAAGTCACTTAAGCTAGTTGTCAGAGTACTTGCTTGTGTACTTGGTTTTGATCTCCCTTCCTACACACTTTGGGCAATTCAAAGTGAGTTACAACACTCAAAAGGACAAATGGTCTTTAAATGAGCTTATATCTCACTATGTACAAGAAGAAGAGAGGCAGTAGCAGGATAAAACTAAGAGTACTCATTTAGCCTCAACCTCTCAAAACAAGAAAAAGAAGAGAGCTAAGGATACTGCGGAAGGTTCTTCTTAGTAGAAAAAGAAACAATAGAAGTAGGATGAGGAGTTTGCCTGCTACTTTTGTAAGAAGCCAAGACAAAAGAAAAAGGAGTGTCCCAAATACACTGTCTGGCATGTAAAGAAGGGTAAGCTTTTAACTTTGGTTTGTTCTAAAGTTAATTCAACTTCTGTCCATAAGGATACTTGGTGGGTGGGTTCTAGTGCTACTACTCATGTAAGTATGTCTATAAAGGGTTGCCTATGGAGCCCACCACTAAGTGATGCTGAAAGATTCATCTTTGTGGGTGACGATAATAAAGTTGCGGTCGAGGCTATAAGGACTTTCAGATTGCGATTAAAAACTAGAATTTATTTGGATTTGTTTGAGACTTATATTGTATCGTCTTTTTGACGAAATTTATGTTCATTTAGAAATAATAAAGTTAGTCTCTACCAAAATTCAAATTTTACTGGTTTTTGTTCTTGAATTGATAATCTATGCATGCTTGAGGTTGTTAGTTCCTATAATGAAACACGACAAACAAGTTCAGGTGGTATAAAACAAAAATTAAATGAGAATTCCGCCACTTTATGGCACAAGCATTCAGGTCATATCTCTAAGCAAAGAATTCAGAGACTTGTGTCAGATGAAATTCTTAAACCTTTAAATATGACAGACTTTCAAGTCTGTATCGAGTGCATCAAGGGAAAATGAACAAACATAAGAAAATTAGGTGTCGAAAGAGCTAAAGATGTCTTAGAACTCATACATACTGATATTTATGGTCCATTCCCTATGGCTTCTTGGAATGGACAGCAGTATTTTATTACGTTCATAGATGACAACTCTAGGTATGGTTACCTATATTTGATACATGAGAAAAAGGACACAAGAAAAAGGAGTGTCCTAAATACGCCATCTGGCATGTAAAGAAGGGTAAGCTTCTAACTTTGGTTTGTTCTAAAGTTAATTTAGCTTCTATACCTAAAGATACTTGGTGGGTGGATTCTGGTACTACTACTCACGTAAGTATGTCTATGTAGGGTTGCCTGTGGAGCCCACCGTCAATTGATGCTGAAAGATTAATCTTTGTGGGTGACGACAATAAAGTTACAGTGGAGGCTATAGGGACTTTCAGATTGTGATTAAGAACTGGGATTTATTTGGATTTATTTGAGACTTATATTGTACCGTATTTTCGATGGAATTTATATTCATTTGTAAATAATAAAGTTAGTCTCTACCAAAATTCAAATTTTATTGGCTCTAATTCTTTAATTGATAATCTATGCATGCTTGAGGTTGTTAGTTCCTATAATGAAACACTGCAAACAAGTTCATGTGGTACAAAATGCAAATTAAATGAGCACCACCTTATGGCATGAGCGTTCAGGTCATATCTCTAAGCAAAGAATTCAGAGACTTGTGTTAGATGGAATTCTTAAACCTTTAGATTTGATAGAATTTCAAGTCTGGATCGAGTGCATCAAGGGAAAATGAACAAACATAAGAAAATTAGGTGTCAAAAGAGCAAAAGATGTCTTAGAACTCATACATACTAATATTTGTGGCCCATTCCCTACGTCTTCTTAGAATGGACAGTGGTATTTTATTACATTCATAGACGACTACTCTAGGTATGGTTACCTATATTTGATACATGAGAAGTCACAATCCCTAGACTTTTTCAAGTCTTTCAAAGCAACAGTTGAACTTCAACTTGGAAAGAAAATTAAGGTTGTCAAATTTGACTGTGGTGGTGAGTGCTACAATAGGTATAATGGATCAAGAGAGCAACGTCCAGGACCTGTCACACTTTTTCTCAATGAGTGTAGAATTGTTCCATAATACACTATGCCGGGCAAACCTAGCATGAATGGTGTTGTAGAACGACGAAACCAAACTCTTAAGGATATGGTGAGGAGCATGATTAGTCATTGTTCTTTGCTAGAGTCACTTTGGGGAGAAGCGTTAAAGACTATAGTTTACAACCTTAATAGAGTACCCAACAAAGCAGTTACCAAAACCCCCTATGAACTTTGGACAAGCAAGAAGCCCAACATTAGGCACTTGCATATTTAGGGTTGTCCAGCTGAGGCACGACCTTACATGCCACATGAAAGACAACTAGACTCAAGGACGGTTAGCTGCTATTTTGTTGGTTACGTTGAACGCTCTTGAAGGTATGAGTTTTACAATCCCACATTAAGATCCTTTTTCGAGACGGGAAATGCGAGATTCCTTGAGGATGTTGAGTTTAGGTGGGAAAGAAACATAAGAAATGTTGGCTTTGAAGAAGAATATGTTGTTGACAGTGATCAAGTCTTTATACCTATCACTATTCAGGATATAGCTCTAGCATTAGACACCAATGTTTAGACTCCTATTCCTGACATTGTTCTAGACCAAGACAACAATGAAATTCCTCCTCTAGCACCACCTATAGAACAAACTCAACAACGTCAAGAAGTGCCATTAAAGAGATCCACTAGGGAGAAAAGAAGTATGATTCCAGATGATTATATCGTTTTTCTCCAAGAACATGAAGATGGCGTCAGTTTAATGAAGGATGATCCGATCAACTTCTGCCAAGCCATGCATAGTTCTAACTCTCAGAAATGGATTGATGCCATGAAAGATGAGATGAAGTCTATGAAAGACAATGACATTTGGGATCTCGTCGAATTACTTGAAGGTGTGAAGCCCATTAGTTGTAAATAGATATTGAAAACCAAGAGGGATTCAAAGGGCAATGTCGAGAGATATAAGGCATGTCTAGTCACCAAAGGCTTTACTCAAAAGGAAGGCATAGATTATAAAGAGACTTTCTCTTCGATATCTTCGAAAGACTCGTTTAGAATCATAATGGCATTGGTGGCTCTTTTTGATCTAGAGCTACATTAGATGGATGTCAAGATCGCATTTCTCAATGGAGACATTGACGAGATGAATTATATGATATAGCCAGAAAACTTTGTATCGGGAGATTCAAAGTCTATGGTCTGTAAATTAAAGAAATCCATCTATGGTCTTAGCTTCCTGTTAATGGTATCACAAGTTCCATCAAGTCATCACCTCATATGGTTTTGAGGGAAATGTCATTGATAACTATAATCACAAGTTCAGTGGGAGTAAATATATCTTCTTGGTGTTATATGTCGATGACATTCTGCTCGCTAGCAACGATATAGGTTTACTGCATGAAACCAAGAAATTTTTGACGAAGAATTTCGAGATGAAAGATCTTGGTGACGCCTCTTTTGTATTAGGTATTCAGATACTGAGAGATCGTTCTCAAGGTATCCTTAGGTTGTCACAAAAAAACTATATCAATAAGGTTTTGTGTAAATTTAACATGAAAGATAGTAAACCAGGAGACACACCTGTGGCTAAAAGAGACCAATTTAGTCTCAAACAGTGCCCCAATAATGATATTGAAAGGAAAAAGATGCAAAAGATTCCCTATGGATCAGTAGTAGGGAGTTTGACGTATGCTCAAGTTTGTACTCGTCCTGACATAGCATTTATAGTGGGAGTTTTAGGCAAATTTTTGAGTGATCCGGGTATGCAACATTGGAAGGCAGCAAAACGTGTAATGCGCTATTTGAGGAGAACAAAAGATTATATGCTCACTTATCAAAAATAAGACAATTAAGAGATCATTGGGTATTTTGACTTCGATTTTGCAGGATGCCAAGATAGCAGCCGCTCCACATCAGGTTACATTTATATGTTGGTTGGAGGAGCCATCTCATGGAAGTCTACTAAGCAGTCTCAGATAGCTCTTTAACCATGGTTGTAGAGTTCATTGCTTGTTATGAGGCATCTAACCACGGGATATGGCTACGAAACTTTGTCACTGGGTTGCGTGTGGTAGATGGTATTGATAGACCATTGAAGATTTACCATGACAATAACTCAACAATGCTATATTCCAATAACAACAGCAGCTCAACAAAGTTGAAGCTTATCAACATTAAATTTCTAGTTGTTAAGGAGAAAGTTCAGAATAGACAGATTTTCATAGAACATATAGGAACAGAATCTATGCTAGTGGACCCATTAACCAAAGGCTTGACACCTAAGGTCTTTCATAAACACAATGCTCATATTGGTGTTTTTCTTGTTAATGCCTTGTTTTAGTGAGATATTTTTTTGGTTGTTCTCTATGTTTTAGACACTAGATTATTCAGTTTTCTACAGAATAAAAATTGATGGTTTATAATTCTATTTCTGAGCCTACTTATGTCTTCTATATGCAATGTTTGCATTGGATTAAGGACTTTGAATTGATCTCACTAAGGACTAAAAAGGACTAGTTGGAAATAGGCATGTTTGAGATCACATTACATGTAATTTTCACGCTACTCATCCATATTTGATCTATGTCATTAAGTATGTTAGCATGGTGATGCTCGTGATTTAGTCACAACTATATTGAGACAAAAAGGCACAATGGTTCCATTACTTGCATATGAGGTGGACCAGATTGGTTAAGGATAAATAGCTTACAGATGCACACCTAAGGAATTTTGTGATGTAATTGTTTCCAAAATAGTATGTAGCTCAAGTGGGAGATTGTTAGGAAATTAGATTTCCTATATTAGGCAAATTAGTAGGAAATCATATTTCCTATATTGGGCAACATATAATTGTCAATCAATTATATAAGCTATTTAATATGTGTTGAAATTTTGGTGATCTCATTTATCAGTAAAACCCATTAATGGTAGAAATTGATATGGAATAAAATTGCGTAGATACCATTTAAGGGATTATGGGAATCCTATATAAAGACCTTCTTGGTTATGGTCCCCAATATACCAAAACACAACATAGTTTTTTTTTTCTCCCTATTAGGAAGAGAGACGATGGTCCCATTGAGGAATTAAAGTATTTTGGTTGAGGAAGATCACTAACCACTAATTCCACTGTTCGTGTCATTCAATAACCAATACCAATGGATCCAGGTATTTTGTTTGTCAATTAATCCTCAATAATCTAGCATGATGTAGATCCTAGGCTCTTTAGTGCTTTTGTTCTAGGATGTTTGCATCTAGAATTTAGTTAATTGATTTGGAATTTTTAACATACTAGTCTCCAATCTTTGATATTCGATGTTGAGAGACCAATTTAACGGTCAAACAGCTAACTTTAGATTAAAAAATATAACAAACCGGTCTTCAAAGTTATTAAAAATGTGATAAATGGGTCCCCAAATTTATAAAAAACAAGGGTGATAATTGGTCTCTAAAATTAATAGTTGAACTATTGAAGTGGTCATTCAATAACTAAAATAAAAGGTTGGAGACTAATATATCAAAAAAAGTTGGGGATCAAAATCATACTTTTGTGAAAGGTTGACGACTAATGTGGCAAATTACCCTGAAAATTTCTTTTAGGGTTTATTAACATTAATAGCCCGTAAACATTAAGGTCTCCCTCATTTTGCCCTCTGAACATTAAAAATCATAATTTTACCCCTTGAACTTTTAAAACTCCTCACTTTATCCTTTGAATTTTTAAAATCACCGTTTTACCCTTGTTTCAAATCTCCTAATCATTTATCTCCTATTTTTTTTGTTTAAATAGACATAATTAAGCTCACACGATTCTCACATGAGTCACATGTAAAGGTAAAAATGAGATTTCATCACTCTTAGATTTTTTTTTTTTTATGTTTACACTCTCATTTAATTTTTTTTTATTTGCTCTTATTTAAGAAGAGCCTGTATGCACATTTTTTCTTGATATTATTTACCAATATCACCTCATCTTTAATGCATCACTCATTTTCTTTAGTATTCAAATTCAAATATTGACGAACAATGTGGACCTATTAAACAAGTTATAAATTAAAAATGAGAAGAAATGTGCAAGCAAACCCTTGCTAAATAAGAGTTCATATAAAAAACAAGGCATGAGGTAAAAGTGTAAATGTCAAACAAAGCTTAAAAAGTGACAAAATCTAATTTTTCTGCTTATAGATAACCTATATGCGAATCACGTGGACTTAATTTCATCTATTTGAATAGAAAATTCAAAATTTAAGAAACAAAGCAAGGAGCTTTGAAAGTTTAAGGGCAAAAGATAATTTTTAAAATTTACGGTTAAAGTGAGGAGTTTTCAAAGTTCAACGGATAAAGTGTTAATTTTCAAAGTTCAAGAAGCAAAATGAGAGAGACCCTAAAGTTTAAGGGCTATCAATGTTAATAATCTCTTTTTTTTATTATTTTCTACTGTTAAAGACACGAGAGCTATATGCATTTTTAATTCTATTGGTAAATTTATTGGTGATATAGAGCTAAATGGCCTTTTCAAAAGTACTTTTTAAATAAATACATTACTTTTCGAAATTAGACAAATGATTGTTTATTAGTGACAAACTTCAAGTTTATCTAATAAACTCGTCAAGTTTTTCAATGATAATCTCAAGTTTTTTGAGTTTAACACTGATAAACCCCTCGAATTTATCAAATAGACTTAATTTGTTACTGATAAATGGCCATTTTCCTAATTTATAAAAGTTATGATTATTTATTTTAAAGAAACATTAAAAAAGTCACTGAGTCCAATTTTATTATTTTAACATTTAAATTGATTTTTCAACGATTTGATTAGTAATGGTATAAGTTGAAAATTTATAACATGTGACACCGAATCATCTATATTTATAGACGAGACTATTAAAAAAATTAAGGTGATGATCAAAATTGTAGTATCTACAGGTAAGATTAAAATACATGCACTACCATAAGTTTTGTCTTAAGATGCAAATATAAGAGAATAAATAATTCTTCCTTGTAGTTTTTTGAGAAAAATTCATCCCTATGGTTTAACATTTTTTATAAAATTTAACTACAATTTTTTGAAACTACACTAACAACTTTTAATACTTTCATTTTATTTCAACTTAGCAAAAATCTGTTTACAAAACAACCATTTTGCCTTGATATGATTAAGCATGTGTTTGGAATATTAATTGAAACTAATTGGTTATAACTAACTATATGTAAAGCTCTTAGCAGCTACAGTAAAAGTAAAAAGTTGTTACAGTTTAAAGCTCGCATATGCTACAATTTTAAAGCTAAAAACTTTAGTTCTAATTCACTTGTCAAAGTGCCAAACAAACTATGATCATTAGAAAATATACTATTGCAATCCCAAAAATGCATGCTGGCTTGAGCAATTTTAGGGTTTAATATAAAAAAAAAAATAGGAGGATTAATTTTTAAAAAAATATAAAATTCAATATCTTTAAATATTATAAAAGTTAATTAAAACTTATGACCAAGAAATTCGAAACTTCTTCAAACTCTAATGACATTTCAATAACTTTTTTTTGGGAAAAAATTACACAATATGACCATTTTTTAAGAGACAAACTAAAATATATCTTTGTCTTACATATATCACTCATGTCTTTTTTTTAATTATATATATTGATAATCTAAAAATACCATCTAAGTAGACTTTATCATGTATTTAGTTTTTTTTAACAAATCTCTTTATTTTTCTCATAGTTGAGTCGCTAAAAAAAAACTTGATATTATGGAAATACATATACGCTTAATTAGTTATAATGTAACATAAAGAATAAAAAAATATTTGTGTCATTAAATTACTTTCAATTTAATTTCAAAAAAATACAAAAAGCAATAAAAATATATATCATTAACTTAATGTAATATTTGTTTATATTACCAATTTATAATGTAGCACAACCTAAATAGGAAGTATCATTAGTTTTTAAAGTCTTAAAAGGTGAATGTCATTAAGTATTATTATCATTATGTACCATTAGCTTAATGATATATTGATTATATGACCTGTAAGACACACAAAAAATTTTAATAAACACTATATCATCAAAAAATGAAAATATCATTATTACTTGAAGTCTTAAAAAATAAATGTCATAAGTATCATTATTATAAGTCTTAAAAATAAATGTCATTAAGTATTATTGTCATTATGTATCATTAACTTAATGATATATCAATTATATAACCTGTGAGACACACAAAAGGCTTAATAAATATTGTATCCTTAATTTAATTGCATATCACCAAAAAACAAAAGTATCATTGTTACTAGAAGTCTTAAAAAAATGAATATCATTAAGTATAATTATTATTGTGTATTATTACCTTAATGCTATATCAATTATATAACCTGTAAGAGACACAAAATGACTTAATAAATACTATATCGTTATTTTAATTACATATCACAAAAAAAAAAAAACTCAAAATAATACCAACTTAGAAAACAACTGATGAAAAATATATAAGCACCGTTTTAATTGTGCTTTAAATAGCAATTTGTTGTCAAGCAACAAACACCCTAAATTTAGGGTTTTTTTAAAAGATGATAATGATCCCATGTATTGTGAAAAATATATAGTATCAAACAGATATATTATTATCAAACTTCTATGTAATTAAAAATATAATTATTAAGGTTTTTATGTCTTTAAATACATACTTTGAGACATATGAAGAATATTCATAAAGGGAAGTCATATTTTAACCTTATAAATAAAATTGGGTCATATGTCTTATTAACCCAACATTTTTCTCACTTTTTTGTTGGGTTCAAAAGCTCTAAAAAGAATACTGATGAGCAAAGTATTTGAAACGAGGACAGGCAAAGAATGACAAGGATAAAAGCATAAATTAGATTTTTTTTTGTGTTATTAAAGTGTGAAATAGATATTTGTAAATATCTATTTATAAGTGAAGAATACTATGCTTTTCTCTATTCTATAAAATAAAAAATATATATTTTTAATTTTCTCGTTCTATAAAGAAAAGCTTTGTTTACATTAAAAATCTATCCCTTGTTCACTTACAAAAGCTTTTTTTTTAATTATTTTTTAAACTTAAAAAGCTATTTTAATTGTGCTATTTAAACTATTCAATAATTATTTTATTCTCGAGAAGAGTAATTTGATATATGTGTATATATATATATATATATATATGTATTTTTAGTAAAAGAAAAGAGATGTTTGATATTAAAAACATATTTGATGAGTGCTTTACATTTTTCCCTTTTTCCCCTTTTTTTAGTTAATTTATGCTTCACGTTTGACATTTGAAATAAAGGAGAAAAAAAAAGAGATAAAGGGTTTCAATGCATAATTAGAAGATTTTATAGTTGTTATGGAAAATATTATTAAATCTTTAATCCAACTATGCTAAAATTTTGTCTCTTATTATTTCAAATTTTAAGAAATTAGGCTTTAAGCAATGCAAAGCAAAGAAAAAAAAAAAAAAAAAGAGAGGCCGTTGGCAATCTCCTAAATTGCCTTAGGCTTTAGTGAACCTCCTTGTGGAAAGACGTGCCAGTATCGACTTTACAAGGCAAGCTCTCTTGCATAAATTCTCAAACAAGGCTCATCATGCTTGTGAGGCGAGCTCCATCTTCTAGACTTTGCCTCATATTTGTGAGGAGATTTAATTCTAGTGCCTACTAGTTGTGAGGTTGTTTGAGTTGACATCATGTATTGAAATCAACAAGAATTAATGAAGGAAAACACATATTAAATGGTGTTGATACCCAAATTTTCACAACACGTAAATCTAAGCTCACATCTAGTGCTATAGGACAAGATATGGTAGTCGATATATGGACCCAAGTCATGCTTTGAGGATTTCTAAGTGGGCCATGATTCGTAAGGCTAAGGAACGTAAATGGGATTATTTTATTCGATCTAGTTAGACTTTTAGCCACTTTGGGAGGCTTTAAGTCCATGAGGAATTAGAACAAAATGAGTTGTGAAGGAAATTACCCTAAGTCAACCAAAAAATATCATATATCACTCTTACAAAAGTGCCCACTAGGGCCAAATTGGCCCACTTGATGTAGTCATCCCACCAGGTTACCTAACACAATCAGCTAAAGTAGGTAACTTGATCTAAAGAGAGAGCCATGGAAAACAATAAAGATGGCCATTTCCTTTCACTTAGAAGTCAAAATAGGAACCCAAACTAGCACAAAAAAGGAGAAAACAAGTTCTTAAGCCTTATTATCTATTCTTACAAGCCACCTAATATAGTATGTATGTCAGGTGACTCTTCAAAAGTTGAAACAAGCTGAGCATCTTTTAAAAACCTCTTAGAGGGAGTTTTTTCATATCAAGTAACTACCCTTTTTAGCCTAAAGTTTTGAACCTTGGTTGAGAATCACTCAACCAAGGACCTAGAATAGCAAAACCTCAATTAAACCAGCAAATCTCTAGTTTCTTAAGGCCTACCATCCTTGCCTATAAACATCCATCAACCCAAAGGCATTTCATGAAGAACTCAACACATTACAACAACTCACAAGGCTATTTTTAGCCCAAAACAGTAGCCAAATCACAAGAAAATGCCCTCTTGCCCCTAGAAACACTCTAATGCTCTCATCAAAAAATCAAAAGATTTATGGTTTCTTGTGAGGTCCCTCTAGAACTGGTTTCTAGGAATTCCTCCTAATGACATCAATAGAGTAATAAACTTTCCAAGGAAACACCTTCCATAAAGACTGAAATACAAATATCGACGGCTATACTAATGTGACACCTGTTATTTTTTTAACAAGTATTAAGGTAATTAAATTAATTTTTGGTGTGCTAATCAAAAATTTGTTTAATTTTAAATCTATTTCACAATATTTATTTCTACTTATTTTTACAATTTTCAAAACTTTTCTATAATTATTTAGTATATTTACCAAAATGCCACGATAGACCCTATTTTATTGTCTTTCTCATATAATGATTAAAAAGAAAATAGATAAACAAATAAAGAGAAGACAAGACTTGAATCAAACAAGTCACATGCCTTGGTTCTTTACAAAGGCCTTATCCCTTTTCTTTTCTTTCTTTTTTTGAGTCTCCCAATAAGACCATTCACTCACATGTCCAAAGCCGCCAACTCCTAAAACATATCAAACAACTCCTTTTCCTCCACATTTCACACCACTCACCCTTTCTCTCCATCTTTCTATTTCGTCTGTTTCCTTCACCTTCTCAATCTGATCAAAAAGTTCCATCTCAACTCAGGATCTTTTTCCTCAAGCAAAAAGTTAAGCCTAATAACAATTCCTCAAGAAAACAAGGTAGAGTTCTAACCAAAAACCTAAATTCTTCTCTACCTTTCCTTTTTACCAAATTACTATGTTCATATTATGTAATTGTTCTTCATTTCATGATCTGGGCTTGTGCTTTTGTGTGCATACAAATTGTATTGTGTTTGTTTTGGGTTTGAACAATTTCCTATTTAGATCACATTTTTGTAAAGTTCTGTAAAAATCAATGTTTGAGAATTTTAAACATGTTTTATGCATAAAAATTTGGGGAAAAAGATTTACATGTTTTATTGTTATGATAATCTATGGTTTCTATGTATTTTTTTATGTTCTAGGATTTGTTAAAACAAGTCAGACTGTGCTTTAAGCTCAAAATCTTTAAAAATAGAAAACTAAAGTTTTCTAGATTTTACCTCGATAATAGGCCAAGCTTAATCGGTAGGCCAATCGGATAATCCAAATTCATATGTTTTCATCGTTTTGTGTCACAAAATGTTTTAAGGATTTCATATAAATGATTATGGCACACTAATAAAAATAGATGATAAATTGGTATAATTAGGGAATAGGAATTTTAGATAAAGTATGGTTATTTTTTACGTCGTAAGATGACGGAGTACTTGGAGCTTACATGGTTGTTATTGTGAGTTGGAAGTTATCAACAAGATAATTCGTGAAGAGGTAGGGATTCTATTACTCATCTTTTGTGAGGCTTTTTTAGAATTAAAATTGATTGTTTTACAGCAAGATATATATATCTATGTTGAACCGCTATTATATGAGTATCACATATGAAACTATGACATGAACTCGTCTTGTATTGTACAGCCAAGAACATAATGAATTGAAACATGTTGTTATAAATTGAGAAGCAAGGTTAGGAAAACTAAATTTACAAATAATGATTGAATATAGAGAAATGGTGAGTGTGAAGAGGGCGGTGGTTACGTCTTTGGGCATGAATACCCTAAAATAGGAGGAGGTGATGACGCTCCCTTGGGTCGAAAGTCCCAAAACACACTATACAGGAATTGACTTGGTGAGGACTAAGGGCTTGATATCCCCTCACCGAAACACCCTTGGAATGTTTGGAGGGTGATCAAGCGCCCCCATTTGGGTTTCGTTGAGTCAAGTGATATGATATTTTATTACACGGTGGATAAAGATGAGCATAATTAAATCCTAAAATTATATGTATATATATATGTATAGAACTTGGTAAGAATGATCATAAGATATCCACCAAAATTGAACATGATAAAGTTGATAAACAATGATGAGAACTAACTAATCATATTGGTTTTAATGTGGTAAGGATAAAAACCTAAAGGTGGGTAATGGTTTTCTCTACTGAGCATGCTGTCGCTGATTCCCTCATATTTTCATCTTTTTAGGACTTACACTGTGTGAGGTGGCGTCAAGATATATAGTTGAAGAAGTTATATAGCTGTATTACGATGAAATTGTATCATTTGTTGAGAATGTTCTTCATGGAAATATAAGCATCGATTGTTACTTTTTGTAACTGTATTAAGATATGTTGGGGGTTGAAATGATGATGACGATAGTTTTATATTATTAAATTTAAGTTAGTACATTAAACTATGGTTTAATTATCGTTTATATTTTTATTTTTGATTTGAGAGTTTTCATTTAAATCCCAAGCAACCTTATTTTTGAAGTTTTACTTTTATTTCTGATTTTTATAGTAATTCATTGGAAATTGTTAATCCTCGTATAAGGGCATTATAGAATTTTTGATATCAGAACCTAGGTTCGGTTAACCTAGGGAGTGTGACACCACTTTAAAAACTTGTTTTCGAGATGGTTTTGAAGTTGAATTTTCACTGTCATCATCAAAATGAATCTTTATGTTGATTTATATAGTCCAGGAGGATGTAACATGGAAAGGCCCTAGAATGGAAATATTAACAATTATGTGAATGTGATGATTATATAGAATGAAAGTATTAATGGTTATGTAGAAATGATAATTATATGGAATGGGTTTATAAGTAGAATGCTTATGATAATTATATGGAATGAGTTTATAAGTAGAATGCTTATGAGAGATTCGTATAATACTAGGATCTATAAGCATATCTAATTCGTATAGAATGATGATAAATTCATATAGATATGAGGATTTAAGAGCCTTTTATCTTGTGAAAAACAATAAGAGATATAAGACTTCATTTGTTGATTTCAAAGTTTGACATAGATGCACCAAATTCTTCGTAATTGATTCAGACCTAAGTAATGATTATGTGTAGATTAGGTGGAGTACATAAGTGTCAATAACTCTTCTTGAAAGTTCTATTTACTTGAGGAATATGAGATATGTTAAGAATCCATGGTATTGAATTTTGAATGAGATAAACGTTAGATTTTTGGTCTGTTGAGACTATGTAAAGGTAAGAATGCATGAATTTCAAGGTTGGAATATTTTGTTGTGTACATTGTATTTAAGTGTATCAATGAATCTTTATAAATAGATGCAATGTGAAAATGACCAATAGGAGTTTCCTTAGGTAAATCATAAAACTTAAGGCACCTATAATAATTTTGGATAATTATGATGAAAGGTTTTGTTGGAAAAATAATACGCAGCAAAATTTTAAAAATTTTAAATCAGAGTATTTTTCAAAACATAAGTTTGACATACTATATGTATAAATTAACCTGATCTTACTAACCTTGTATACGCCGAAAAGCTCCCGAAGTTTGTGTAGAGAAGTAACGTTCCAGAAGAGCCTCAACCAACTGGTCTTCTTTGCTATTCTCTATCCACGATCGGAGTAAGTGTGGGCTCACACGTACAGCTCTTCCTCAAGGTGACTCTCCTTCCAATCAATTGAGAGAACCCAAAGCTAGTGTTCGTGATTTG
>CAMOHE010029491.1:36828-52687 GCA_946598075.1 Artocarpus hirsutus | reverse complement strand
TTCCATTATCTCACCATTGGAAAACTTACCATCCAAAGACAGTATACCATTCGGTTACACCTATGTATCCAAATGGTTGAGCGCTCCAGTTTTTCAATTACAAGATAACGCATATAAGAGGATATCACTACTCCTAAAGAGGAGCTATGGATTCCATATCTATGAATAACAGGTCTACGTCATCAAGAGTCATGCCTCTAATGTATCGGCATGCATACCACTATTAAGATGTGGGTGTCACCCTTTGGCACATCAAAAGACACAAGTCAAGACAACAAGCCCACTAGTCATCTCAGGATTAAGATGCAATACAAATGATTGTCTAAAGTGAATCAATTTGCCAAGACAGAATTATTAATCCAAATCAATTCACTTTATGTCCCGATCTAAGACATCGTCACCTATGACAATGTGCCAATGTTTCTATTCACAGAGTTCACCTCCGATGGTCAAGACAAACCATCCCCAATAGGGATATAGACAACATAACAATCTTTACATGAATAAAGCGCCCAACTTTATTCCCTTGATTGCGGATCTTATGATTTAGACCGTCACCTTAAGAATCGTATCTTCCGCATAATCTGTCCATCATATGCCCAATTCTTAAAGGTTTAGACTGACAGTCTCAGACTATTTTTTGCTTATCATACATTCAACAAATATGAACGTAAAGAGGGCAATATTTGGTATATAAATAATAAATTCTTTATTGATAAAAAGTCTCCAAAAACACATTACATTTTTACTCCATTAGGGCATACATGTCTAGCAATAAGATCCGTAATCGAGGGAATAAAGTTGGGTGCTTTATTTATGTAAAGATCATTATATTGTCTATATCCTTATTGGGAGATGGTTTATCATGACCATCGGAGGTAGACTCCACTAATAGAAACATTGGCACATTGTCATAGATGACGATGTGTTGGATCGGGATGTAAAGCGAATTGATTTGGATTAATAATTCGGTCTTGACAAATCGATTCACTTTTGATAATCATTCGTATTGTGTCTTAATCCTATGATGAATAGTGGGCCAACTGTCTTGACTTGTGTCTTTTGATATATTAAAAGGTGACACCTACATTTTAATAGTGGTATGCATGACGATACATTGGAGGCATGACTCTTGATAGTGTACACTTGTTATTTATAGATATAGAATCCATAGCTCCTTTTTAGGAGTATGATATCTTCTTATGTGTGTTATTCTATAATTGGAAAACTAGAGTGCTCAACCATTTAAATACATAGGTGTAACCAAATGGTATACCGTCTTTGGATGGTAAGTTTTCAAATGGTGAGATAATGGAACGTAAGATAAAAATAATCGAGAAGGTAAGACAGAACTTGTCCTTAAGCTAGTTATGGATAATCCTATGGGGATACGATACACTATAACATGTCATGGAGACTTAGCTATGCAGGCTTCGTAATTCTATATAGTTCGAGAGTGCAGCTCCAAGCTTTTAGTGAAGTAGCATTGGGAGTTAATAACTATGAAATGTATATCTGGGATATTGGGTTTCATAATTATTGGGAGCTTGAACTATATAGGACTATTAGGTCCCTTTGCTAACTCCGAAAATCCTGTAACGATATGACATGTTTTTCTTATAATTGGTGACTTATGTTAGATTTATTAGATTGGCTAAAATTCAAAAGAATCAAATAATTCATGTTTATTTATCAGTTGAATTAATTTTGTGACAAAATTGATTCAAATAAACTTGTTGAATTATCAAGATTAGATCATTTATGTCTGTTTATCGGTTGGATTGATTTTGAATTAATTCAAGATAAAATTGTTGAATTATTAGGAATTCATTTATTTTCTGAGAGGTTATCTAGATAATGTTGTTTAATTAGATAACTTTTTCTAATAGGTTATTTGAATTAAAACTGAGACTTTATCCTATAGAATCTCAAATGGAAAATAAAAGATTGGCTGAGATTTTTATCGACAGTTCGGCATGCCGGTCATGCGATAAAAAGATCACGCATTTGCACGCAGATTTCATCAGATATTGATCCTAATTTGATTCTGATTCAAATTTTGAGGCATTATTTGATAAAGATTGACTCTTGGGCCTAACCTTTATAAAAGGGAGTGAGTCTCATTATTATTTAGATGAATTGAGAGATTACGAGTGATACTCTATTGGTGAGATTTTGAAACTCTATGAAAGCTCTTGCTCACAAATCATGAACACTAGCTTTAGGTTCTCTCAACTGGTTGGAAGGAGAGTCACCTGGAGGAAGAGCTATACATATGTGCCCACACTCACTCTAATCATGGAAAGAGAACATCAAAGAAGGCCAGTTGGTTGAGGTCCTTCTAGAACGTTACTTCTCTTCATTGATTACAGGAGCTTTTCGGCACACAAAGGTTAGTAAGATCTGGTTAATTTATGCATATAGCATGTCAAACTTGTGTTTTAGAAAATACTTTGATATAAAATTTTTAAAATTCCACTACATACTATTTTTCCAACAATTGGTATCAAAGCCATAGTTTTTATATAAATTTACTAGTTTGTGATCATGCTATATGTGTAAATTATGTGATCTTGATCTTTCCTATGCTTGAATTTAATTTTTTAGAGAGTTCGCACTCTAGGGTCTCTATATATTGATATGTTGTCATGGATTGTATGGTGAATGTTTATTAATTAATTATGGTTGGTTAAATTATTATTGATTTATTTATTAATTTATGCTGTTTATGGTTTCTTAGAGGTTAGAATATATATCTAGGTTTTTCAAGTAATTAGATGGTGGACTATCATCTCTGTCTAGGAATTATTATTTAATTTTAAATTTGTAAGAATTTTGTAATTAAATAACCATTTGAAGAAGACAGCTCTAGAAGATGGATGATGGCGTTCTTAGGTATTTCCTGAGTCTCTAATTTTATGTTTTTAGATTGTTAAAAATAAAATTGATAAATTGCATTATAAACTATATTTTCTAAAATAGGTGGTTTCTGCTAGATTAGCATGCCAAACCCTCCAGTTCGGAAGGCAGATGGTCGCAGATTGGCAAGTTGGACTTGATGTTCAGCAGGCCGTCAGTGGGTCAAAAACCATGTGGCTCTAGCGGCAAGCCAAACTTCTGGTTTGGCAGGCCGATTAGTCATGAACCGGGCTGGTGGGTCATGACCCGTATGCCGATCATCAAGATCGGCTTGCCGGCAGAGAGTTGAAATATTATTCTAGAAAAGGTGCAGATTTCGATGCAGTTTTAATTTTATTTTTGGGACAATTTTGAGAAATATTAAAATGTGTATATGACCAGAAATTTGGAGTATTCGATTCATAAGGGATTGAAGACTTGAAGATGGGCAGTACATGAAGAAGGATACTGCTTGAGGATTTAAGGATAAAGAATCAATAATATGTTTCGATTATTCTTTTGTAATCTTTGTTTTCTATTCTCTAGGGTGGAACTATAACATTATGGTTATTTATTATTATTTTGCTTGTAGCTTTGCTTGACTGCTTTGCTTGTTGCATTATAATACGATTTGCCATGTATATTAATAACATGCCATATAGAATAAGGAGTGCTCCTCATTTAAAATTGTTCATTCATGTCTTTTAAAATACAACCTTGATTTCAAAAGATTAAGTGGGAAAAGGATTTTGAAGAAAGGACCTAAGGCCTCCATTGTTGGTCCATAAGAAGAACATGGTGGTCTCTACCTAAGGAAGGGATTTTTATCATGTACCAGATTAGATCTCTAAGAGGATAAGGCTTTTAGCATGATTTATGGTTGTACACCCCTAGGTCGTGATTATAAATCATGGATAAAATATTAAAACAATGGTTATACACTCATGTCAATTTTATTATTAACCTCCCTTGTGAGCTCTATTAATAAAATTAAAGGCAAAAGAAACGATTATTAATATATGTTGGATCATACGAGTCCTAGATGGCATATATTAATAAGGAAGGAATCCATGTTCCTAATTGAATTTGGCATGACTCCCTTAGGAGCTTGTTGAATTCTGAGTTGGGAATTATCGTTGTAAGGTTGTGATATTTTCAAGGTTTTGACACATCAACACATTTGTATGTTTTTATATGATTGTGTTATCTTACTAAATTATTATGATATGTTTGCTTATGTTTAGTATATGATTCTTTATTGTAGATTAAAAATGTCTAAAAACGTTTTATCTTTGATACTTGACAAGAACCAATTAACTGGAGAGAATTATAATGATTGAAAACGGAACCTAGATATTGACCTTTCATTTGAGAAACTAAAATTTGTGTTGACAACCCCTTGTCCTCCCGAGCCTATGAGAGATTCCACCAATGACCAATTCCAAGCGTATGATCACTGGAAAGATGCAAACGATCAGGCCCGCTGTTATGTTATGACTAGCATGAATAACATGCAGCAGGCTCAACATGTGGATTATGAGCCTGCTAAGCAAATCTTGATAATCTAGAAGACATGTTTGGAGGCCAGGCCCTAATAAAACGGTAAGGGGCACTTCAAAAACTCTTAAACTGTAAGTAGAGACTAGGGACGTCTGTAAAAGAGCACATGATGTTAGTCATGGGTTACCTCGCTGAGGCGTAAACTGATAAAGCCGACATTGATGATGAAACTCAAATGACTATGGTCTTTGAGACTCTATATAACAAGTTTATTTGTTTATAGCTACTTTTAATTTGAATAATAGATGGGATACAACCTTAACAGAATTAATGAAATAGTTAAAGGAGTTTTAACTGCTGATCAGGGAGTCTTATGCTAGCGGCGAGGCCAATTTGGTAGCTACTTTTGGTTCCAATCCTAACTTAGGGAATGGAAAGAAGCAATGGGCCAAAAATGGGAAGTCTTCTATTCTTGCTAACAACAAGAGAAAGAAGAAGAAGAAGAAGAACCCGAAGAAGCTTAAGTGCTTCTTCTATGGGAAGGTTGGGCATATAAAAAAACATTGCAAGGACTTCCTTTCCAAAGGAGGTAGGTGTGATCCTCTGTATTTAGAAACTTATTTGGTTAAGGAATCTAGTGACATTTGGGTCATAAATTCCAATGTAACTAATCATGTTTGTGTTTCTCTATAGGGGTTCAAAGAAATGAGAAGTCTGCTTCATGAAGACTTCATGCTTTCGATGGATGATGAATCCTTGGTCTTAGCGGAAGCAATGGGAGACGTCCATCTTTATTTTAATAATTATAGGAATTTAATTTTACGAGATTGTTTTTATGTTCCTAAATTTAAGAGAAATTTAATTTCTTTAGCTTACTTGGTTTCTTTTAATAATAAAGTAATGATTCATAAAAGTAAATCTTGTATATGTTCTAGATGGATGCAAAATAATCAATATTTTATCAAACCTAAGATGGACTTACTGTTTAATGCTGAGATGAATGATAATAATGCTAAAAGACTTAAAACTTTTCACTCTAATAAGACTTATCTTTAGCATTTGCGCCATGGTCATATTAACCTTAATAAGATTCAAAGATTGGTAAGGGATGGACCTTTAAGTCACTTAAAATACCTCAATGTGAATCTTGTTTGGAGGGTAAAATGACAAAAAGATCCTTCAGGTCTAGAGGTAATAGGACCAAAGGGGTTCTAGAACTTGTGCATAGTGATGTTTGTGGACCGATGAACATTTGGGCAAGAAGAGGGTATGAGTACTTTGTCACTTTTATTGATGATTACTCATGGTATAGGTATGTGTACCTGATGCACCACAAAAGCAAAACTTATGACAAGTTTAGGGAGTTTCAGGCTGAAGTGGAAAAGCAATTGGATAGACCCATAAAGGTACTTCGATCTTATCGAGTTAGTGAGTACCTTCCTAATGAGTTCTTAGGAAACTTATTAGAGAATGGGATTTTATCCCAAGCAGTCTGCAGTAGAATGGCGTAGCAGAAAGAAGAAATTGGACTTTCTTGGACATGATTAGGTCCATGATGAGTTATTCATCATTGCCTTTATCCTTTTGGGGATATGCACTACAAACCGCATGTTATCTTTTGAACAACATGCCTTCAAAATTAGTCCCTAAAACTCCTCATGAGTTGTGGACAGGAAAAAAGACATCCTTAAACCATATTCACATATGGGGATGTCTAGCTCATATCTTGTTTAAGGATACGAATAAGTTAGAAGCACGTTTAGAAGTTTACATGTTTGTAGGATATCCAAAAGGGACTAAAGGGGGTTATTTCAATAACCCAAAGGAAATTAATGTCGCGGTTTCAACTAATGCAACTTTCCTTGAGGAGAGTTACATGGACTACTTTAAGCCTCGAAGCAAAGTTCTGCTTAAGGGGTTAAGGAGTGTTCCAATCACTATAGAGGTTCCGAATGAAACCATTTCGATCAGTGTAAAAAGACCAAACGAACCTGAGCAACAACCTAAAGGGCTTCGGCGTAGTGGCAAGATCAGGTGTCAACCCAAGAGATATATGTTTAATGGTGAGGCCTTATTGGATGAACCAGATGAACATGATAGGGATCCTTATACTTTCATAGAGGCTATAGTGGATGTTGATTCGAAACTCTAGACAGAGGCCATGAACACAGAGATGAAGTCTATAGAGACTAATCAGGTTTGGGAGTTGTGGATCTTCCTAAAGGGGTAAAACCCATAGGGTGTAAATGGATCTACAAGAGGAAAAGAGAAGTCAATGGAAAGGTCAAAACCTTTAAGGCTTGATTGATAGCTAAGGGTTATACACAAAAGGTAGGAATCGATTGTGAGGAAACCTTTTCCCCTATAGCCATGCTTAAGTCCATCCGTATTCTCTAGTCCATAGATGCCACTCTCGACTACTAGATTTGGCAAATGATGTCAAAATGGCATTCCCAAATGGCTATCTTGATGAGTCCATTTATATAGAAGAACCAAATGAGATCAAGGTAATGTTTGTAAGCTGCTAAAGTCAATTTATGGACTGAAGCAGGCTTCCTACTCTTGGAACATAAGATTTGATTAGGTGATTAAGACTTATGGGTTCTCACAAAATGTAGATAAGCCATGTATTTACAAACACAATAAGAATAGGAAGAAGGTTTTTCTACTGCTCTATGTAGATGACATTCTATTAATTGGCAATGGTGTTGGGGCGTTGTCATTGATCAAATTATGGTTGACCAAGCAGTTTGACATGAAGGACTTGGGTGAGGCTAATTTTGTTCTTGGTATCTAGATTTTTTGGGATAGGGAGAACAAAATGATAGCTTTGTCACAAGCTAGCTACGTAGATAAATTCTTAAGAGGTTTGCAATGTAGGATTCTAAGAAAGGTTGGCAACCATCTAGGTCTAGAGTTACTCTTTCTAAGAAAGACTCTCCAAGTCTAAGGAAGAAAGAAAATACATAAATAAGGTGCCTTATGCTTCGACAGTAGGTAGTCTTATGTATGCCATGCTTTGTACACTACCGGATATTTGTTATACGGTTGGGATTGTAAGTCAATTTCAGGCAGATCTAAGACCGAACCACTGGGTTGCAGTTAAGCATATTTTCAAGTACCTGAAAGGACTCGAGGGTATATGCTTGTGTATTCAGGTGAGGACTTAACTCCTCTAAGATATACTGATTCAGATTTCAAATCTTGTCTAGATTCTAGGATATCAACTTCAGGGTTAGTGTTTACTCTAGGCGGTAGTGCCATTAGTTAGAGAAGTGTGAAGCAAGATTGCACTTCGAATTCAATAATGGAGGCTGAGTATGTGGCAGCTAGTGATGCTTCGAAAGAAGCGGTATGGCTCTGCAAGTTCTTTGGGGATCTTGAGGTAGTTCCTGGTATAGATAAAGGGATATCACTATACTATGATAACAGTACGGCGGTAGCTAATGCTAAGGAACCAAGATTTTACAAGGAGAGTAAGCATATTGATTGGAAGTATCATGTGATAAAGGATTTCGTCAAGGGCAAGCATGTCATGGTGTGCAAAATCACGTCAAAGGACAATTTAGCTGATCTATTCATGAAGACACTTACTAGGAGAATCTTCGAGAGGCATGTGGAAGCTATGGGGATGCGAGATTTGTCATATTTACTTACTCAGTGTAAGTGGAAGATTGTTAGACGTGTATGTCCTAAGGAGTAAAAATGTAATATGTTTTTGGAGACACTTTTATCAATAAAGAATTTATTCATTATACCAAATCTTGTCCTCTTTATGTTCATATTTGTTGAATGTATGTTAAGCAAATAAAAGTCTTAGACTGTCAGTCTAAACCTTTAAGAATTTGCCATATAATAGATAGATTATGCAGAAGACATGATTCTTAAGGTGATGGTCTAAATTATAAGATCCATAATCGAGGGAATAAAGTTGGGCACTTTATTCATGTAAAGATTATTATATTGTCTATATCGCTATTGAGAGATGGTTTGTCTTGACCATCGGAGGTAGACTCCACGAATAGAAACATTGGCACATTGTCGTAGGTGACGATGTGTTGGATCGGGATATAAAGTGAATTGATTTGGATTAATAATTCTGTCTTGGCAAATGATTCACTTTTGACAATCACTTGTATTGTATCTAAATCCTGAGATGAATAGTGGGTTTGTTGTCTTGACTTGTGCCTTTTTATATAACAAAGGGTGACACCCATATTTTAATAGTGGTACACATGCTGTTACATTGAAGGCATGACTCTTGATAGTGTAGACTTGTTATTCATAGATATGGAATCCATAGCTCCTCTTTAGGAGTAGTGATATACTCTTATATGCGTTATCCTGTAATTGGAAAACTAAAGTGCTCAACCATTTGGATACATAGGTGTAACCAATTGGCATACCGTTTTTAGATGGTAAGTTTTCTGATGGTGAGATAATGGAATGTAAGGTAAAAATAATTAGGAAGGTAAGACAGAACTTGTCCTTTAGCCGGTCATGTATAATCCTATGGGGATATAATACACTATGATATGTCATGGAGACTTAGCTATACGGGCTTCGTAATTCTATAAAGTTCGAGAATATAGCTCCAAGCTTTTAGTAGAGTAGCGTCGGAGTTGATAATTATGAAATGTATATCTTGGATATTGGGTTTCATAATTATCAGGAGCTTGAACTATATAGATCCATCAGGTCCCCTTTGCTAGCTCACAATATCCTATAATGATACGGTGTGTCTTTCCAATAATTGTTGACTTATGTCAAATTTATCAGATTGGCTGAAATTTGAAAGAATCAAATAATTCAGGTCTGTTTATCGGTTCAATTAATTTTGTGGCAAAATTGATTCAAGATAAACTTGTTGAATTATTGGGATTAGATAATTCATGTCTGTTTATCTGTTAGATTAATTTTGAATTAATTCAAGATAAACTTGTTGAATTATCAGGAATTCATTTATTTTCATAAAGATTATCTAAATAAAGTTGTTTTAATTAGATAACTTTTCTATTGGGTTATTTAAATTAAAACTGAGACTTTATTCTATAGAATCTCAGGTGAAAAATAAAAGATTCACTGAGATTTTTATCGATAGTTCGGCATGCTGATCCTCAGGTTCGGCCTACCGATGGGGCAAGTTTAGCATGCTGATTAGACAGATCGACATGCTGACCGCTCGATAAAAAAATCACACTTTTTCATGTGGATTTCATTAGACATTGATCCGAATTCGAATTTTAAGGCATTATCTGATAACGACTGACTCTTGGGCCCAACCTCTATAAAAAGGGAGTGAGTCTCGTTATTATTTAGATCAATTGAGAGATTAAGAGTGATACTTTGTTAGTGAGATTTTAAAACTCCTTGAGAGCTCTTGTTCACAAATCACGAACACTAGCTTTGGGTTCTCTCAATTAGTTAGAAGGAGAGTCACATGGAGGAAAAGTTGTATATGTGAGCCCACACTCACTCTGATCGTGGATAGAAAATAGCAAAGAAGGCCAGTTGGTTGAGGTCCTTCTAGAACATTACTTCTCTTCACTGATTGTAGGAGCTTTTCGGCATGCAAGGGTTAGTAAGATCTGGTTAATTTATGCATATAGCGTGTCAAACTTGTGTTTTGAAAAATAGTCTGATATAAAATTTTTAAAATTCAACTATGTACTATTTTTCCAACAATAAGTTCTTTATGAGAGAACCAATAACGATTAAGAAAAAAATGTAATTAGAGAGGTTTGATAAAAAATTGCTCTAATATTTATAAATGTTATTGTAAAGGGTTAATTTATAAAATTAGTTAATTTGTGATGGACATAAACCTATTATTTAAATCTTCTTATGATGTTTATATAATTCAAAAGTGCAAAGTGAGAAAACGTTGTTCACTCTATTGATGGTCAACACCTTATGCGACTGCGCACAGTGGTTGTACTGCCTTACCCTGCCCTTCTCGACTTCACCGATTAGTCTTGCAAGAAGAGGGAACACCTCGGGGGCTAAAAGGGTACACCGATATGGTGCCAGCCAAGGGTTCTCGGATGCTCAAGTCAAATACCTGTTAGGTCAAGAGAGAGGCTGAGGGTAGGTTTGAAAGAGTCCACTTACCTTGGAGATGTAGTAAATGCTCTTATTTATAGCTTACCACTTGAATCGGGTATGAAGCGGGTTTGACCCATGACCCAAGTGCTCCGTACGATGGTGTTAGGGGATTGGTGACAGGCATCATGATTTCTATAGAAAAAGGACTAGTCCTATCAAAGGTTAGGGCGATGCCACGTTGGCCTATAAACAGCTTCACCGCTACCATGCCTAGTTAGAGTGTGCCTCGATTCTGAGCAGGGCATGTGCACTATTTAGTACGGGCAGAGGTAGTATTTTTCCCATACACTATTCGATGACAGCTGAGGGACCAAGAGGGCATCGCTTCGACTAGACAGTGGGGTGTAAAGGCAATCAGCTTGGTTGGTATGCCTCGACAAACTATTCATGAGCATCTCCCAAGCACACCCCCAATAGTAGCCACTTACTGTATTTGGTTGGGTGCTCGGCCAGGTTGCGCCAATAGTTTGGCTTGCTTGGAGCTCTATCCTGTTTTTTTGCCTGAGAGCTCGGCGCCCCCAACACGTGTTGCTTCATGATTGGCAGTTTCCTTGATGGATGTAATCATTGCACCTCCTCATGTGCTGCATTAATAGTTGCCTACACTACAAGAAATTACTGATTACATGACCTTTATTTCACGACGTCTTCCTAAAAACCGTTGTGGTAAGGTCAAAAAAGTGCAGCAAGTTACGCCCGCAGAAACGAAGATCGTCGCGGGAGGAGGCAAAGATACCACGACGGTTTTCTCAAAAAACTATCGTGGAATAGCAGAGATACCAAGATGGTTTCTCGAGAAAACCATCGTGGTATCTTTAATATACCACGACAGTTTTCTCGAGAAACTGTCGTGGTATATAAAGATACCACGATGGTTTTCTCGAGAAACTGTCGTGGTATCTCTCTATTCCATGATAGTTTTTTAAGAAAACCGTCGTGGTATCTCTCTTATTTCATGATAGTTTTTTAAGAAAACCGTCGTGGTAGCGCATTTAAAACCCCCTTTCCAACCTCAACATTCAGACACATTTAGAAACACACTTCAAAAATACAAACACAGACCCGTTTGAATCAGCCGCCGCCATCTCGCTCCGCCTCCACACTTCTTAATCTCAGCCCAAATTGTAAGTTTTCGTAGAAATTAATAAATAGTTGTTGATTGTGATGTATAATTAATCCAAAATTGATAAATAGTTGTTGATTTTGTTGTTTTTTTCATGAAGTTTGTATTGTGGATCATGGGTATGATTTCTTCATTTTATAATGAGTAAGTGTAACTTGTTTTATGTTGGGTGATTTTTTTTTATGATTAATTAATATATGTAGGGGGGTATATATATAAATTATGAAATTAATTTTAATTGAATATTTGCCATTTATTATTTTGATTTAGAAATTGCAAAATGGATAGGAAATGGATGTGGGATTTTCGATTGTCTAGAGAGTATGTGAATGGTGTGGAAGAGTTCTTGGATTTTGCCAAAAGTCACGCAAATGGTGATAAAATTCAATGTCCTTGTGTTCAATGTGGGAACCATAGATTGCATCCAATTACAATTGTTAGATAACATTTATTTCGAAATGGAATCATAAGTAGTTATCAAACGTGGCATTTTCATGGCGAGTCTAATTTCAATCCAACTTTACTAAGTAAAGAAAGGCAAATTATTGTGGAGGATAATATAGAGGATGAAGACAATATGGTTGACATGGTCAATGATTTAAAAGAATACTTTGTGCACCGTCCGGATTTATTTGAGACAATGATGAATGATGTAGAGACACCAGTGTACAAGGGGTGTACCAATTTCACTAAATTGTCTACTTTAGTTGAATTATGGAATTTGAAAGCGTCGGGTGGCTGGTCGAATTCTAGTTTCACAAACCTGTTGGAATTTTTACGAAAGCTCTACCGGAGGGTAATAAATTACCAACTAGTATGTATGAGGCTAAGAAGACTTTGAGCACTTTGAGAATGGATTATGAGAAAATTCATGCATGTGAAAATGATTATGTTCTCTATAGGCATGAGTATGAGGACGAGAATTATTGTTTAGTTTGTCAACAAGCAAGGTGGAAGAAAGGACAGGAGCCAAAAGACGGCAAGAATGGAGTGCCAAAGAAAGTGTTATGGTACATTCCACTAGTACCATGTTTGAGGCATTTATTTGGAAACCCAGAACATCCCAAGAATTTGACATGGCATCATGACAAACAGGTGGATGATGGTATGATTAGACACCCGACGGATTCACCACAATGGAAGACTTTTGAAGCCGATCATCCCAACTTTAGTGCGGATCCAAGAAACATACATTTCGCTTTGTCGACGGATGGAATGAACTCACATGGTAACATAAGTAGTAGGCATAGCACTTGGCCCGTAATACTTGTTAACTATAATCTCCCTCCAAAGATGTGCATGAACCAGAAGTTTTTAATGTTGTCTTTATTGATTTCGGGTCCTCACCAACCAAGCAATGACATTGACGTATACTTGGGACCGTTAATCGATGATCTAAACATGTTGTGGGAAAAGAGAGTTGAAGTTAGAGATGTTTACCGAAAAGAGACATTCACACTCCATGCGATGTTGATATGGACAATTAACGACTTCCCCGCATATGGCAATTTATCTGGTTATTCGGTGAAGAGTTCCATTGATTGTCCTATTTGTATGACGGAAACATTTCACAAACGGTTGAAAAATGGAAAGAAAACTATTTTTCTTGGTCATAGAAGATGGTTGCCAAGAGATCATCGCTACTACAAACAAAAAAAAGCCTTTGATGGCAACAGCGAAGAAAGAGACCCTCCACGCCCTTTGACAGGTTAGCAAATTTTTGAAATGCTACAAGATATAAAAGTCGTATTCAGTAAGAAAGCGAGGTAAGAAGGAGATGCAAAATGATGGACCATGGAAAAAAGATCAATCTTCTTTGAACTTCCCTATTGGAAGACACTTTTTGTTTGTCATTGCTTGGATGTTATGCATATTGAGAAAAACGTTTGTGAATCCGTAGTCAGCACATTGCTTGACATTCCGTGCAAGACTAAGGATGGTGAAAAAGCTCTGTTGGATCTCATGGAAATGGAGATTAGGCCTAATTTGTTTCCCGAGAGAAGAGTGAACTGGACTTACTTACCTCCAGCAAAGCACACGTTATCCAGAGCAGAAAAGAGAAAGATTTGTGAATGGCTTGCTTCATTAAAACTGCTAGACCGGTATTCTTCAAACTTCAAAAAGTTGGTGTCGGTGAAGGATTTGAAACTTATTGGCATGAAAACACACGATTGTCATGTGTTGATACAGCAATTACTACCACTTGCTTTACGTGGAATTCTAACAAAGGATGTGAGATTTGCAATTTCTAAGTTGTGCTCGTTCTTCAATTCAATATGCATGAAGGTCATTGATCCACTTATGCTAGATTCACTACAATCGGAGTTGGTGTAAACCTTATGCATGCTTGAAAAGTATTTTCCACTGGCATTTTTTGACATCATGATTCATTTAACGGTGCACTTAGTATGTGCAGTTAAGTTATGTAGACCAGTGTATTTGAGATGGATGAAACCATTTGAAAGATTTATGAAGGTTTTGAAGGGCTATGTGAATAATTGAAATAGGCCGGAGGGATGTATTGTAGAAAGTTACATAGCTGAGGAATCAGTTGAATTTTGCTTCGAGTACCTATCTAATGCGGACACAATTGGGGTGCCAAAGACTATAAAAATTGAGGCTAGGGGACTATCTACAGGCAATCCTTCATCAGTAAGTCGAGAGGAGGGGAACAAGCTTGTCTTTATGTCTTGCACAATGCTAATGAAGTGGAGCCTTTCATTGAGGTGCACATGAACGAATTAAAAAAAACATTCCCAAAAAGAGCAAGAAATGAGAAGTGATTGCAAGATGAACACAACCGAACCTTTTGGTTGTGGATTAGAGCACACATCTATGGCAAGTGGTCCACATCATAAGATGGAGGCATGTCACAGGAGTTAAAGAACCTAGCTAGAGGTCCATCATCGGTAGTTACAAGGTACACATCATATTCCATAAATAGTTACACTTTCTATACTTGCAAAAGGGATGAGAAGCATCCGGTGCAAAATAGTGGTGTGACTCTCCAAGCAGAGGCTATGCGTATTGCCTTCGCCAAGGACAAGAATCCGGTATATGGGACCATTAACTACTTTGGTTTCATTGAAGATATTTGGGAACTTGATTATGGGGGATTACGCATAGCACTTTTTAAGTGCAAGTGGGCCGACAATTACTATGTTAAGAACGACGATGACGGCATCACGGTGGTTGACTTTAGAAGATTGGGATACATGAATGATCCCTTCATTATGGCATCACAAGCAATCCAAGTTTTTTATACTACAGATCCCCAAGACATGGAGTTCTCTCTAGTCGTCCCGACAAAACCAAGAATAGTTATCGATGGTGAAGAAGTTGTTGAAGATTGCACGGACATCCCTTCATTCACAAAGGGATTGCCACTGGTTAAAGAGATAGATAATTTTGAAGATGATGTTTCACACTTGCTTCGTGAAGATGTGGAATGGATACGTATTGACGAGCCAATGAAAAAAAAGGTTAAAAGATGAGCATCAATAATTTGTATATATGTCAATTACTTGTAACATTTTTTGGCAATTTACTGCATTTTTTAATCTTATGGCAATTTCTGTATATTGATCTATAGTTAAATTTCTAGTGAAAATAGAGATAAAGTTTACATTCTGGGCCATTGGATGCTTAACACATAAGCTGGCCACCTTGGGCAGCAAAAATATAATGTGTGCAAGAAAGTCGTTAAACAATTTTTCCACGACGGTTTCTGGTAGAAACCATCATGGAAGGTGTATCTACCACGATGGTTTCTGATAGAAACCGTAACGGTAGAGGCTCATTCCACGACGGTTTCTACAAGAAACCGTCGTGGTAGCTTCCCTTATGGTACTAAATTTTGCTTCAAATTTTGGAAATCCGTGCCACCCACATCAATTATATGCGCGCCCATTCCTCACACTCTCTCTCAAATCCCTCTTAGTCTCTCTCTCTAAAAACACCCTCACCCATTTCTCTCTAAAATTTGGCCTCCCTCCACCGCCACCATCTCCACGGCGCCGCCATCGCCCCCCCCGGTCGGTAAGTTCCCCCTCCCTCTCTCTCTCACACCTCTTCCCCCTACCTCTCTCTCTCTCTCCCCTCCTCCCCCTCGCCCCCACCACCCCTATCTCTCTCTCCTCCTCCCCCTGGCCCCCACCTGCCCCCACCACCCTAGGCCCACTAGCCCCCTGCCCCCCCACCCCCCCATGCCCTCACCCCACCTGCCCCAAGACC
>CAMOHE010029491.1:0-36808 GCA_946598075.1 Artocarpus hirsutus | reverse complement strand
CCCCCCCCCCCCCCCCCCCCCGCCCCTAGCCCCCCCACCCACAGGCCCCCCACCCCCTCAACCCCCTTGCCCCCAACCCACCCCCTCGCCCCCCTCGCTACCACCTCACCCCCTCGCCCCCCTCGCCCCCACCCCCCCAGCCTTCGCACCACCTGCCCCCAGCCCCCCCACCCCTTCCCCCTAACCTCCCCCTCGCCCCTAGCCCCCCCAACCCCTCTCCCCCCTCACCCCTACCCTACCCCCTCCTCCCTAACCCCTAGCTCATCCACCCCACCCGCCCACCTCCCCCTCGCCCCCAATGCCCCCACTCCCTAGCCCCACCTGCCCCGCTCCCGCTCGCCCCCAGCCCCCCCACCCCCCCGTCCCCACCCACCCCCTTCATCGTGTAATCGGTGTAAAATGTGAATATGTGAATATGTCAATATTTGATTATGTGAAATTATGTCAATATATGAAATTGTGAATATGTGAAGCTGACAAGTAATTTTAAAAATATTTGTGGTGAATATGTCAATATGTCAAACATGTGAAATTATGTGAATATGTACAATTTATAAAATTATATATGTAATTGAAATTGTAAACTTCTAAATATGTGTAATAAGTGAAATTATATGAATATATGAAAATGTGTTGTTGAAATTGTGCAATTGTGAATATGTTAAGATTTGATTACGTGAAATTATGTCAATATATGAAATTGTGAATATGTGGAGATGGAAAGTAATTGTGCAACTCATGGTGAATATGTCAATATGTCTAACATGTGAAATTATGTGAATATGTGCAATTTGTGAAATTATATATGTAATTGAAATTGCAAACTATCTCTCTAATATGTGTAATATGTGATAGCATATGAATATGTAAGTGTAAAAATGAATGAAGTGGATATTAGTATGTGAAGATGTGAATATGTGTAGTTTGTGATTAATATTACTATGTATATGTTAGTTTTTAAATACGTTGCATAGGTACAATGTCTCGCAAGATCGATAGTAACCAGTACGAGAAGGAGTATGAAGAGTGCACTCCATCTACATCGCAATATAGCAAGAGAAACCATCGCAGAAAGCCACGAAGGCGAACTGAATTTGATCCAAAAGTAGACTTTGAGCAAAGGGCTACATTAATGAAAAAAATTCATCGAATGAGAAAGAAACGTTTAAGAATTAAAGTGACTTTTGATTCAAAAAGCCAACCGAAAGGTGCACCCAGCCATGAATTAAGCAGTTGGATCGGAGTCCTTAGTCGAGAGCATGTTCCAATATGGACAAAAGATTAGAGGTCTAAGGATTTAGATAAAGTAAAAGATGTGATTTGGGGAGAGATTTATGAAGCTTTCATAGTTGAGGATTGGTATAGGAAAATGGCTTTAAAGGTTTGCAACGAATTAGCAAAGGGGTTCAGATCTGACCTCTACGTTACCTTCATACAGCCATACCTTTCCATTCTGAAGGAGGATGTAAATGTATATAAACGGCCTTCTACGATAGCACAGCACTACCCCTCCATAAACGATGACATTGGGAAGCTTTTGTGAGGTATCGACGTTCTAGCGATTTCCAACTGCTATCATCAAATGCAAGAAAAATAAGAGCAGAAAATGAATAATGCTCTATGGTTGGCTGAGTGGGATATAGAGAGCTCGAGCAATCCTTGGTATGTTACTAATTAACTCAAACTACATATGTCAATTATTGCTTCATTACTATGTTACTAACATAGCATAACACAGTTTGCAAAGACAGGCGTGCAACCAACACGGGAGGAGTTGGAGATAAAATCACGTCAAGGTCCCGATGGCTAGTTTAAAAATCCAAAAGTAGTAGAGATTTTCAACTTGATTGTAAGTCTACTGAGCACGAACAATTAATTTTCATTTTACTACGGGTGGATGAAGGATTGCTTGAATAACATGGTTATGTTGTTGTTCTACAGGATGAATATACAACGCAACAAAGTCAAGGGAGCTTCCAATCGGTCGGTAATGATGACACATTTTGATGAGGGCACTAGGGAAACCGAAACATTCAGGATGTATTCGCGGTCAATCAAAGTATGTGAAGCAGTCTCAATACTTCGACCTCTATTCAGGATCATCAAAATTGAATTCCCAAATGTCAAAGATACAGATGGAGATTGTAGAACTCCAAAGTCTTATGATTGAGCTCATTTCTCAAGGACGTGCCAAGTCGACGAATGATAGCATCTCATAACGAAACAGCTTCAAAGCTAGTTGTAACCCTCCCAATAATGTAGCAGAAGCTCTAGAAGCTCTAGAAGCTCCAGAAGTCCAATTGTCACCTCCTCATCAGGGGCCCGAACACTGTAGGCTCTTCGTTGAGGATAGAGTTAATGGTGGGTGTACACTTGTTGCGCTTGGGAAGGTGTGGATGGAGAGCCTTCCAACTGATACAGTTCATGGACGACTATTAGGGGAAGAGAACGTGCGTGTTAGCATCACTACCATCAAAGTTAGAACAGCTGAATTGCCTATTCCAACACTTGAAGTAACAACTATGGGTGAAGCAGTAGGAAGCTTCGTCGCATGGTCGAAGAGGTTAGTTGAAGTCATCACATTGACAAAGATGAGTCGAGCACCTACCCATGTTCCCCAAGATCTAAGCAGAAAGAAATGGCAAAAAAAGAAATGCTCTCCAAAAGCAAGAGAATGACAACTTGAGGTTCAACAAGAACAAGTACAAACCATTGCTAATGAGCAACTGTCTACATTTAACTTCGCTTCAGTACCTCAAGAATTCATGCAGTTGGCTCTATATGCACATTCTTTCATGCGCGATGGTCGACCATTCAGTGCCCGATACCGATAAATGTCATTCGTAATGATTTGCCTATCTATGTGGGGTATGAAGACGTTTACGACTTCATCAACTTTGAAAAAATTAGGGCAAACTATATCCTCTTATACCTCAAGTGATAACTCCAGCGTTATTTCAGTATTTTAAAAATATATGTAGAGTTGTAAGGTGTTTTAAAATAATTGACTGTATTATTTTTTATTGTAGTTTTTTGGCGGAATATTGTGAACTTCAAGGCATGGCGTAAAATTTCGGGATCATATTTCTGGCCATTGTTTCAAGTGCTGCAAGAGACCTACAGAGTGATCATAGAGAGCGTGCCACATTACTCCTCCACCTATTAGCTCAAGCACCAAGGGAGAAATTATTCTTCCTGCCATACAACGTTGGAGAACATTAGATGTTGAGACTTATTTCACCATGGGAGGACCAAATATATTAGTTTAACCCCTTCGGACACCCACCACGTGAGGATTTCATATCAGTCACAAGATTGTAAGTATTAATGTTGTCTTATAAAATTAATTGTTTTTAGTCTCACATAATTGTATTGTCTATTAATTTATTTATTATTTAAACGTGATACATTATTAGGGCGCTTAACAATTGGAAGCTTCAAGCGGGAACCAATGTCACAAACTGAACGAAATGCTATATTCTAAACGTAAGTGTCCAAGACAACAAGGAAACATAGAATGTGGTTTTTTTATTCTACGTTTCATGCGGGATATAATTACAAGTGGTATACAAGCCTTAGGAAAAAAGATTTTTATATACATACGGATATACATGAAGTTAGATTAGAGTGGGTACAATTTGTAAATAAGTATGTGCTTTTTAGATAGGTACACGTCATAGTAGATTAACAAAGTACTCAAAATAGCTCAAATGTAAAATGATCTTATAAATACAATGCAATTTTTAATATACAGTAATTTTTGTATGCAATTAGGGCCTTGATGTAACGGATAACACACGGGACTGGCCATCCCGTGGGAAATAGAAATTATTGGAGAATTTTTTTTTAGAAAATACCAAATTTTCACGACGGTTTTTGGTAGCTTCCATGACCGTTTTTACCAAAAACCGTCGTGGAACCTCTGGCTTCCATGACGGTTTTCATCAAAAACCGTCGTGTAAGCCGGAGGTTCCACGACAGTTTTTGGTAAAAACCATCATGGAAAATTAAAACATCCACCCATCTCCTACGTCAATTCTTCTATTACATGATGGTAAAAAATTGTCATGAAAACTCGATCTTGTTCTACGACTGAAGTTTCCATGATAGTTTTTTAACCGTCATGAAATTTTTCCACGACGGTTTATAATCGTCGTGGAATCCACATTTTGTAGTAGTGCTATAAATTGGCAGGGCACCCAACTGCATTTATTCTATTTTTGAATTTGAGTGTGCATAAGCTATCGAGAAGAACTTGTTTAGGACTTGGAACAAACGCTTCCCGACCACATCACCAGTATATCCCAAGTATGTAATTAACGTTCGCAGCAGACTTTCTTATTGAGCAAGGAGAACTTACATAGATATGGCTAGTTTAGGAGCTCCAATTCAATGAACCCTTGTGCAGACATTCTGGCTGGTCGGCCCTCTGAGTTGCAAGTTACAATCACACAGCTTAGGGCCATCGATGTCTTGGGGTCATGCACAACCCGATCTGAGTGGCCGATGGGGGCACCATTTACTTCCAGTTCTGAGGACTTTTTTGGTGGTGCTTTGACCTGGGACCACCGATCATAAATGAGGACCTTAGGGACATGATTTCACTCTTCTACCCACAAAGGCAAGGCCGCTCTAGATCGAAGGACTTTCACAAAGAACCTTTCCCCCCCTTTTTTTGTCGATCAACTTTTCCTGCCAATTACCCAAAGAAGTATGCGTCTAGATAATGGTGCCCCTACAAGACAAAGCCAATTGGATGATGACTAAAAAAAGAAAGAATTTTGATGCCTCTGCCCTAGCATCGCAGCCAAGCTTCTAGCAGCCCGAGAGCACTTTCGTGCAGACGGGAACCTTTAGACAAGTCCCTCTGTTGGCTCCCCTTCCCCACTCCCAACAGTCCAATCCAATCAGAGGCAGAGACCAACTCAATAGCCCTTTCGCCACTCCATGCTAGAGTGCATCAAGAGTGCAGTTCTTGATGATGCCTTTTTCAGTGGAGTTCACTGTAGACCTTATCTAGAAAATTTTGAGGTCGCCTTCAAGCATGTGGCCTGAATAAGTGTGCACCTATTTGAATTCTCAAGTTTTTTGTACCTCCCCCCTTTTTTTTTACTAAAACTACATTCTACAAAAATACGACACTAAATATTGCTGACCTGCAGGCTGATTAGTAAGTCATACTACTGAAGGATAGCACCACCTAAGCTATGTAGCATTGGTCCAAGACTAAAGAGGGCAAAGCTAGATAGGAAGAAGAGCTAGCCCAGGTGAAAGCAAAGTTTGAAAGAGTAAAGGCAAACGCTACTCAGGCCTATGAGGTGGCTGAGGGGGCCCTAGAGGCAACAAGAACCATGAGGGCCATGCATGATTGGCATCTCCTAGAGGTACTTCTAGGCTTGCTTGGCGATCATGTAACCTAGGGAGTAGAGAGCTTCAAGGCGTCCAAGGACTTCCTCAACAACTACTTCCTAGGTATAAAGGACCTTTGTAAGGATATCATCGCCAAGCATCCTGAGGCCGTAAACTTCGGCTAGACCTTCATCGGTGACTCTAAGGAAGAGGCCAAGGAGGGGGATAAAGACTAGTGCAACCAAACAGCAACATAGGCCGAAGCTGGGTAGGGTAATGATAAGGGAGAGCAAAGGGACTTGGCTATTATGGACCTTGAAGATAAGGAGACTAACAACAATGCTTGGTCAGACGATTAGGATCCCAATCATCATATTTTTGTACTTTTGATCGAGCCTAGGAGATACCTGATTATTGTACCTCTCCTTTATTGGTCATAATAAATTTATCTTCCTTAAGTGCTAGGTTGTTTGGACCACGTGTTCTTATCATTTATCTTTATTTATTTATTATTTTTTACATACGCACTTTTTCCTCAAATAGCTGGTTGCACTCGAGGTTTTGCTTTTTATATTTTTTGTTGTGCATGCTATGCTTAAGGGATCATATGTCCCTAGTAGCCCCCTAAACTTAGCAAAAATTTTTTGTCCAAGTCTAGTTGTGGTCAAGTTGTGCCCTTCAAGTGGGCATTCCTTAAATTTATGTGCTGGCTAAACCAAGCCTTTGGTTTTTGCGGTGGGCTACATGATCAAGCGCGTCCGGTACAAGAAGGATTTTGAGTTATGAGCAATTTACTCTTGTTCGAATATAATATTCATCCATTGTCCCATAGCCCCTCAAAGTAGCAAGCACAGGTGGCTTATTGTTTGATGGTAGTGAATCTATTGATTTTATCATGGTTAATGGTCAGCATGTAAGCCGACTTGCCTTTTTGATTGGTTTAGGCTTATGCATTTGGAGTTGTTGTGACCATGCTTGGCTTTGGCAATGCGACTAGGTAGGTTGGACCTTTATAAAAGGTGTCATTTTCATTAACGTGTGTTTTTTTTCCTTGTATAATTGTTTCAAGGCGTTGCAATAAGTCACAAAAATATGTCAAAACCAAAGGTCAAAAAAAAAAAAAGAGTTTTAGTTCTCAGATTAGCAGTAAAAGCGCTTCAATTACTTGGCATTCCATGGGTGAGCAAGTATGTTTCCTTCCTTGTCAACTATCTTATATGTTCCTAGTTGGACAATGCCAACTACCCTAAATGGTTTGTCCCATTTTGGCCTAAAAAATCTAAGGCATGGCTAGGGGATGAAGACTTTCTTCAAAACTAAGTAGACTTTCTTCAAAACTAAGTCCCCGACCTTAAAGATTCTTGGCTGGACTTGGTTGTTGTAATAATGAGCCACGACTTAGTTCTCCTATTGCCAGCCGTTTCGATACAAGCCAAGTTCCTCTTCTCCTTCATCAAGTTGAGAATCACCATCATCTGCTTGGCGTTCTCCTACTCATTATAGTGTTCCACCCAATGGCTCGACAACCTGACCTTCACTGGGATAACTACCTCAACATCATAGACAAGGTAGAAAGGTGTCTCTTTAGTCACTGTTTGAGCGGTTGTTTGATAAGCTTAAAGAACTTTTGGTAACTCATCAATCCAACACCCTTAAGACCCTACAGCTTCTTCTTAAGGTGATCCTTGATGGTTTTATTGATGGTGTCAACTTTTCTGTTGCTTTAATGGTACACAGGTGATGAGTAGACTTTCTTGATGTCGAGCTGGTCACACATGATCCTCAGACTAGCAACCTCAAATTGCTTAGCATTGTCGGTCACATTGGTGTAGGGGATGCCATATTGATGAAGCTAGTGCACTTGGCCTCTGTAATCTCTATGTAGGTTTCTATCTCCACCCATTTTCTAAGGTGATCTATGGCCATGATGCAATACCTAAATTACGATCAAACCACAAGAAGAGTTCCTATAGGGTCAATTGCCCACTTGGCCAAGGCCCAAGTGCACATGATGGGATTGAGCAACTCAGGGTGATGGTCAAGCTCTTAGGGATACTACTAACATTTAAGGCACCTTTGCATATACTCTTTGTAGTCTTGGTCCATGATCTACTAATAGTACCCCTGGTGGAGGCATTTGAGGGACAAAGATCACCCACTGGCATATTTGCCACATTAGTTGCTATAGATTTCTTCCATGAGATACTTGGCTTTTACTGGTCCCACACATCTTTGATATGGTATAGAGCAACCTTGTTGAAAAAATTTTCCCTTAATCATGTACCAAGCAAAGCTCTAGCAGACTCATCAGGCTTCCTCTAGGTCCTTGAGTAGTTTAGTTATTGTCAAGTACCAGATGATCGGGTCCATCCATGAGTTAGTTTAGGTGATGACTTTGGTTACTAACTAAGGGCTTATGATGCTTGGCCCGGCTAGTCTTTCAATTAGGACCGATATCAAATCGAGGTCCTCAAGTCCAAAAGCCAACGTTGCAAGTGCGTCAGCTTCTATGTTCTCAAACTAAAGGATTTGGACAATTTTGAAACTCCTTAACTGTTGGAGTAATGATTTGACTTTCTTCACGTACTCAACCATCATTTCCCCTTGGGTTTGGAACCCACTAGTTACCTACTAGACCACCAATATGGAATCGTTGTGGATACAAATGTGGTCTACTTCTAGCTCTTGCAAAATCTCTAGGCCAACAATCAACACTTTGTACTCTACTTCATTGTTGGAAGCCTTAAATTCAAATAAAAAACATAACAAGTCTTGTAGTCATTTAGGCTGACAAGGATTAGCCCGACTCCCGACCCACTCATGCTCGAGGATCTGTCCATGTATAGCTTCCACTCGAGGTGATTGGATTCATCCACACTACTGCTCACTTGAAAAGGTTCCTTTATAGGCTCTTTATTGGCTAAAGGTGTTGCCTGATTGGATTTTGTGAATTCCATGATGAAATCTACGAAGGGTTGTGCCTTTATCAACATCTAGCGGACAAATTGGGCCATAAACTCCTCAAGCTCAACCAATCACTTTATGTCCGACCAGAAATTTTTGGATTTTGAAGGACTTGGCACAAAGAGTACTTGGTCGGTACTCAGATAGCATGTCCTTCAAAGTACTACTGTAGTTTTTAAGCAGACATAACCAGAGCGAGCACTAGCTTTTCTTGTAGGGGATGCCTCCCTTTTACATCTTGGAAAGCCTTACCAGTGTGATAGATAGGCTTTTGGATTTTGTCTTCCTCTCAAACTAAAACCAAGCTGACCACCTTCTCCGATACCACCAAATAGGCATAGAGTGTTTTACCTGGTAGAGGTTTGGATAGGAGCAAAGGCATTGCCAGATACCTTTTGAGGTTCTAAAAGGCCTTTTTACATTTTCTACTCCACTTAAACCTCCATTTAAGTGCCTAGAAAAAAGGATGGCACTTGTCGATGGACCGAGAAACAAATCATGAAAAAGTGACGACCAAAATGGTGCGCTTTTGGACTTCCTTAACCATCCGGGGCGAATGCATGTCTATCATTACTTGGGCCTTGGTAGGTTTAACCTCAATCCCTTAACAATTAACCATGAATTTAAGGAACTTCCTACATTTTACCCCTAAATACACACTTGGTTGGGTTGTGTTTCATCCAATATTCTCAAAGCATGTTAAAATAATCTTGAAGTTTTGCGACATGGTCTCTTGCTTAGACAGACTTTATGAGTATGTTGTCGACATACACCTCCATTGTCTTACCAATCTGCCGAGCAAACATTTTGTTGACCAGATACTAATAGGTGGCCCCAGTGTTCTTTAATCCCAACGACATAACAACATAACAAAATAGTCCTTTATTAGTGGTGATGCAGTCTTGACCTAGTCTTCCTTAACCATTCAAATTTGATTATACTTGGAATATACACCATGAAGCTAAATAGCTCATAGCCAGCTGTTGCATCAACTAGCTAGTATATCTATGCCTCCAAGAAGCAGTCCTTTAGGTAGTCTTTGTCTAGGCTTGCAAAGTTGATATAGCCTAGCCACTTCCTATTGGCCTTATTGATGAGGACCATGTTTGTCAACTATTCAAGATTGGTGACTTCATGAATAAAGCCAGCCTTGAGTAGCTTATGTACTTTTTTGTTGATGGCAAAAACCTTTCTGAAAACCCTCATCTTGTAGATAGCAGGTTTATGCCTAGGTTCAGCATTCAAATGGTGGCATATGATGCTCGGATCGATCCTAGGCATATCCCCATGAGACCAAGAGAACATATCTTGATATTCCACTAGGAACTTCTCCAAGTCTACTTAAACCTCGGGAAAGCTGAGATCTAATCATGGTCATCTGATTAGGTTGCTTGGGGTAAATGGGACAAAGTCTTCAACTAGTGATGCTCTAACCTCCTCTTTGGAAAGCCGTAGGTCTAGGTCAAACAACATTTTCATCCCTTGCTTGATGGAGAACTCTATCTTGTCCACTTTATAGATGGCTGAGACATCTGTTTGTTGAGCTACTATATCTTTGATGACCTTGGCATTGCATTCCTTTGAGTTCCTTTGTCTTGACCTAACCACACCAACCCAATCAACCCCATCACTGATTAGAAATTTTATTGCCAAGTGGCATATGGATACTATAGCTTTTAGGATATTAAGGATCGGCCTCCTTATGATGATGTTATGCTGGGACAACTTGTCTACCACCAAGAACTCGACCAAGCAGGTGGTTCGAGCATGCTTCTCTCTGAAAGTGACAAGTAGACAGATCTTTTCGATCACTTAGACACACTATCCTGAGAAACCATAGAAGGGGGTTCGGACTGGGACCAACATTGTAACAACTACCCCTTAGGTGAAATAGAGGAGAACCCACCACACCTCGTTGTTTGTTGTTCATGCGAGCCTATTATATGACAGGCCAATTTGGTTTTGCGTGACTAAAACTATGGGAAAATAATAATGCCTTAACTCAACCTTAGTGCAAAATGTATCATATCATTAGCAGCAGAATGTTAAGATTACAAATCTTACACAAATATAGAAAATCCCATAAAAAAGTCTTAAACATCAATTCGTAGTTCTTTAATTACATCAAAGAAACACTAGAATTAAATTTGCATCTTAGACTCATCATGGGACCTTGGACTGTTCTTGCTCAGTCATCTAGAATCCTTAGCTTAGAAGCTTACCTGCATCACAAGAACTATATAAGCACATATCTTATTAAGAAAACCATATAGTAGTTCCACAAAAAAAAATACTTTTCATAAACATAATTTTTAGGTTTTAGGGCCCGTAGTATAACATTAATCTCAAGCAACTAGAACCCATAACATGCATACATACATGAATGGTCCCTATCTTGAAACTTACTTCATCCTTAAGGTTTTGACCATATAAACATGAATAACATGACTAGTTCATGACAACAAGAGAGTTCACATCATACTCATGAAAAATTGTAAAAACATCTTTAAACATATTCATCATAACAACATACATAACTTTAAAACATGCTTTAAAACATTCTATTGTTTAAGTGATGCAATGGGGGGTATATTCACACAAATCGCTTAAGCATGATCACCTTAGGTTCTATACATCATCTTCCTTTCTTCTTTACATCTCATATAGTTCTCTTCATAATCTGACGAATGTCATATGATGAAACTTCACCTCTATATTTGCCTTATACATATTATGATTCCTCTATCTTTTTTTTCTCTCAGTTCATCATCTCATTCCTTATGGGTGACGTTGCCACGATCTCGATGTGCTCACCTCTTAGAGTGTCCATCTCATTCATTCATATACACATAAAATTAATATCTATTTTCATGAAATCATTCAATACCATATTATACCATTCATACTTTCTTCTCTAGAAATACTAAGTAAAATACATTTTACCCACTTTTAAAACATTCAAAGCAAAATTGCAATAGTAAACTTGCTTGACCATTAAGGGTTTACAGCTCAGTAGTTCACAATTCACATACAATTTAAGCATGAAACTTTGCAAGGACATAATTAACATATACATGATTTACCCTAATTTTTCATTAACCATAAAAATGTCATTAGACAATTAAAATAAGTCACATAATACACAATACAAAATCTTCCAGCAATAACAAAATAGTGAGCAACCCTAGCAAACATTCATATGATAAATTATCTATGTCACATAATAATCTCATAAAAATCCAGCATGTAATAGACACCTAAAACTACAACATATCCAAAAATTAGCTTCAAATAAATTTTCAACAATTCAAAACATGCGTTAGATTCAAAGACAAAATAAACCCTAAATACCTAAAGTGGTGAGCAATACACGATCATTATACTCAAATAATTAAAATAAAATTACTTTGACCCCAAAACTTTTATGACAACCTATAAACATATAAATATAATATCACAAAACATATAAACATATAAATATAATATCACAAAAGTCTCATTGTCAAATAGATTTGTTTGTTCATACAAATAGGTCAGCTAGAAGTCTAGAATTCACTACTTTAATAGCCATAAAAACCTATCCTAAAGAAAATTCAAGAACTCACCAAATATTCATCAAATCACCACAAAATCTTCCAGATCATAACCTAACATATGTATGAATATTTCTACAAAATTTAATACAAATCACAATTCATTTGCTCCTAGAACATAGACTACATTTTTGTAAAATCTAACCGATCAGCAACTGTCTGATCATGAGTTGCAGAGAATAAAAATTCAATATCTCAGCATAGAAAACTCTAAATGGTGTGAAATTTTGAGGAATATCATATAACACATATATAAATATCATAGTAAAATTTCACAGCAATAGGACATTCGTAGACAAAGTTATGGGGGTTAGATTAAAGAGAGAATACAATTTCAAAAATAATCTAGAATGAGTTTCTTACCTCAAAAAAATTCTTCTCAAGCTTTCCATGAATTTATCTAAGTGAAAACCCAATATTTCATTCAATTATTTGCAGGAAAAATAAGGGAGAGAAAGGGAAATAAAACGTGTAGAGAGGAAGAGAGTGTTTGATAAAATTTTAGAGAAAGGGAGGAGAGAAAACGATTTTTGAGAGAGAGAAATGTATTCATGAAAACTAAGAATGATGTGAAAAGAAAATAATCTTCTCTATATTTGAAGTAGATTTTTGATAAACATAAGGGGGTATGTGTGTAGGATGGCAAAGATAAGGAAAAAGTCCAAGATTCACTTTAACTAACAAATCTTATATTTTCAAATTAAGAAACCTTATCACAAAAATCAAATATTTTCTTTTAAAAAGTCAAACCTTCCCTAATCATGGATAAGGAAAGAGATAAAATATATCAATTATTTAGAATTTTCTCAACAAATTAGTTATCAATGCCATAATTTTGGGAATTATCTGTTGATTTCTCGTCAGCAGCCTTTGGCCTACCGATTACTCAAGATCAGCCTGTCGAAGTACCACATTCAACATTGCACACAATTAAAACATTAAATATTTATCATACACACATTATAAGTGACATGAACATCTTGAGCACATCAATTCTACATGACCATCACCTGTTAGAGTACTCAAAATAAAAAGGTCAGTAACATTATTTCATAAAGAAAATACTTAATGTTGTTATATATCTATCATTAATTGTTACAAAAAAAATGGCGGATGTTACAAGCACGACATTGTTGATTCTTAAATTATCTTAGGCTTGTTTGAACAAAATGTCTGTTGAACTCTCGTTGTCGATCAAGACTTGACAAACAGTGTTGTTGGCGATTTAAAGCTCCAAAACTAAGCTATCATTATATGGGTGGATCAACCTGTCTGGCTCTCCCTCTATGAAGGTGATAGCTATGTCTTCTTGTCGACACACCTTATTAATGTGTTTGGACATACTTATATGATCTCCTCTCTTGATCAATTGAGTTTCCTAAGCATACGCTTGTCTTGTCGACTACTTATGGTATCACCAATGAATGGCCAACAAAATATCATATGTATAATGTTGGGTAGGTCCTGGTCATCCATATTACCTTGAACACATCCCCTCAATTGGTCTTCCTAGGTAGTTTGGTCATTCTTCCTCCCATTATTACCAAGAGCCAAGACTCACTTTACAAACTCTTGGAGATGTCTGTCCTGTATAAGTTTCTCAATGTGTTCCTTCAACTAGATACTTGTTTTGGTCCCTATTTGCTTGGTTTTCCTTCAAGGGAGGTGGGTCAGTTAATAGGTTCCGATGGCTTATTGGTTCATAACTTCATCAACAATGGCGACCAATGGTGAGTAGTTTTGAAATTTTTGAGATAGTACCTTTGGCTTGTTGGTTCTCTGCTTCTTCTTCTAGTCGAATTCCTCCTAGTCAAAAGAATCCATGTTCCTTTTTCCTTTTCAGCTCCCTTCTCCTTCTTAGTGGCTACCCATGTAGTCAATGGCATCCACGTGCTTCTAAGCATAAGTGAGCATATGAGAAAATATGCTCGGTTGTTCCAACGCAAGCGCCCAATGTAGGTTTTTATCTGTAAAGCTGACGGGGAAGGAATGCTTGAGGGTTTCGTCTTCCAAGTTTTTGACTTCCAATGTTGCTCAGGTAAAACAATTAATATCATCTCAGGCATCCCCATGACCTTGCTTCATAGCATACAAGTGTGTAACTTCTTTTTTCCTTGCTTTAGAGGAAGAAAACGCCAACAAGAATTCTTCAAAAAGTAGTCAAAAAGACCCTATAGTACCTAGTTTAAGGCACTTATACCCTTATCAAGCGAGGCCAGTCAAAATCAAAGAGAAAGCCTTATACATAGCTGTGTCATCGGTATTCTAAACTAACATGTGCCCCTAGCATAGTTCCACATGCTCATCGGCGTCTATTGTCCTATCGTATGCCTTTATTTGGGAGACTTTGAGTTTGTTTGACACAAGAGCCCTCATGATGGTCTCGATGAATGGTGGACCAGCCACCCTGGTGTCTTCAATCCTACAATGGCAGTTTACGATCTCATCGATCTATCATTGAAGATTGCGGATGTTACAGCCATTGGTATCTTTAGGAAGCTCCACCTAGTACAAGACTTTGTCTTCTAGTCTGCCATCACCATAATGTGGCAGCTGGCCTTGGGCCAGTCGTATCCCTCTTTGCCTGAGTAAGTCAAATTTGGAGGCCCGAGAGTCTTGTGGCGAGGGGTTACGACCATCTCTTACACCTAGCCATACGTCTTTGGCACCTCAAGGTGCCTGAGAACCATTCTCCAATGCATGCACTCTCATGTGTTTGGTTGAGCCATCCCTTTGCCTTGCTCAACCACCACTAGCCTAGTCTTCCCTTGCCGGTGGTAATGCTTGAGCTACCATTCATTGAATTATGATGCACTATAATGGTAAGCCCCTATCTAGGGTTGTCAATGTTTTGGGCTACTTCTTGTTCAATTGTTCCGACCTTCCCTTGCCTCGGGGTGCTTGGTTCTGGTTTTGGCTACTTCTCGATCCCTCTAGTTGGGTTGCATTGTCCTAGGCCTTGCCCCTAGTCGTGATGGATAAGCAGAGTACTGCAAAGGTGCAGGGTGCCCTCCTTTTAACACCTAATGTTAATAGTCAACAGCTCATGGGGCTCCACATGGTGGTCAGACTGCCTTGCCTTGTCCTTCTTGACTTCACTGATTAGTCCTATAAGAAGAGGGAATGCCTCATAGGCCAAAAGGGGGATGCCGGCTTGGTGTCAACTAAGGGCTCTCTTTCGCTCAAGTAAAGTACCTGTTAGGTCAAGAGAGAGGCCGATGGAAGGTTAGAGAGAGTCCACTTACCTTGGAGGTAGAGTAAATGCTCTGATTTATAGGTGTGAAGCGGGTTTGACCCCTGACTCGATTGTTTCGTATGGTGGTGTCAGGCGATTGATGATAGGCATCATGATTCCTACGAAAGAAGGACCAGTCCTATTAGAGGTTAGGGTAGTGCCACATTGGCCTACGAACAGTTTCGTCACTGCCATGCTTGGTCGGAGCACGCCTTGATGTTAAGCAAGGCATGTGCACTATTCGGTATGAGCAGATGTAGGATTCTTCCTCGGCATCTCCTGAGCACACCCCCCAACACACTTCTTACCATGTTCTTTTAAAACCTTAAATTTCCTTAAAACAAAGGCATAAAATGGCACTTTCATTTTTAAGTGGAATAAATTAAAGATGATAATTCAATTTCGTTAGCAGTTAACAATATTGATTATTGAATTTTAAATTATGTGGGTCTATTTGTTCATTGTGCTAATTCAAAACCTTCTTCGAAATAAATCTTAAAATTAATTTCAAAAATTCATTCCTCCGACGTTGTGTGTGGCACACACAATCCCTCTTGGGATTGTATGTGTGCCACATACATCGCAATATTTTTATTTTATATGAAAATAATTTAGATGATTCAATTTTCATATGATATTATTTATTTATTTTCCAAAAACTGAACTTAGTAAATCAAAATTGCAAATTGTATTTTAAGAGCGGAACACGTGGTGGTGCATCACAATGCCATACCGTACTCCCCTACGGGGAGTGGGCATATACTTCTGCTAGGATTTGAGAAAGTACCGTGAGTCCAAATATATGTAGCACTATATATATGTGTGTAAGGTCCTATTATTGGTATTGACAGATTATGTCATTGAAGTGTCCTAGACTTTCAAGAAGGTTTGAAAGTGCCCTGACTCTTTGAGATTCAAATAAAATGAGGACATCATAGAAGATCGAAAGGTTTGGAATGCTTCCGCTATAATAAATTTGCTTAATATGTAAGCAAACCAAATTCTCACGACAACCAATATCTGTCAACATGAGATGCAATCAGTTCTCAGTTTTTTGTCCAACCATTTTGTGTGTTTATTTGCTTATTTATTTATTTATTTACTTTCTTTCAAGTAATGCAACAATTTCATCTTGGTTAACTTTTAAAATTCGAAAATTGGAGTTTGTGGGTTGGAGAATGAGTGGATTTTAGCTACTTTAGAGCAACATTTTTAGAAGGCCTTTTGCATGGGAGTGTGTAATATCCAATTTTAATTAATCATAATTAATATGCAAAATTGGTGAATAGTGTGCTTAATTCAAAATTTTATCTCTAATTATTCATTTTTATAATATTTCTTGTTTATTGCCTTTTATTTATTTTGTTTGCCTTAATTTATTTTTAGCAATTATTAAATTGTTTTAAAATAAGTGGAATATTATTTCATTTTATTTTCAATATCAGTTTTAAATAAATTAAAAACATTTTCTTTTTTATTCAAAAACAACAAACTCCAGAATGCCCAACATGTCCCCAACCACACTCAGACATCTTCCACGTGAAATGCCAGAAGACCTTGAAATTCTCCTCTAGAAACCATGTGCTAAACATGGTTTTGCTTTGAAACCACTCACAATTCTCTAAATTAGAGAATCTAAGAATCTATTCAGACTCCCGTTAGACTCAGAGAAGTACCCTTCCTCTTTGTCTTTTCTTCATGTCTCTCTCACACTCTCTCTTTCTCTCTTTCATTTAGGATGTGAGACCTTAGAAACAAGCCTCATTAGCATAGCCAAAAAAGAAGCAAAAGCTCATGTTTGGAGCTATTAAAGCCACGCCAAATCATTCAACCCGAGGTTCAAAACACCTATAGTGATTTAAACTCACATTTTAAAGGTTTTATCTCTAATTTTCTATTCAAATTCATATTTATATGTCTAAGTATTGCTTTCCATTTGGACAACTCTGTTTTGTCTTGCATGTAATGATCAGAGGCTAGATAAGTGTAAAGTATACTTGAAATGAATGATTAAGTGTTTTTTGAACCAAAACATAGCATCAAGATCAAGTTAGTAAAGGATTGAACATGGATTTTATGTTTATTTCTCTAATGTTAGAATAAATGTGAAAAATGCATAAAAGATGATGAAATTAAGTTGCATCTTTATAGAAATGAGTTAACATGATTCATAAAATATTTATGGACCTTTGGAACATGTTTTAGATGCATTAGAACTAGTTTTGAAGGATTTGAACTCATTTTGAGTTCGGGAGCTTGAAACAGAGTGCTTTGGTTGTGACCATGAGCCCGACCACTATCAATGTAATGCGATCGACCCTGCCACCATAAGACACACCATCAATCATGGGTAGTGTACCCCGATCAACCACACTTCACCAGGGAGCCCAATTTTGGGCCAACCGAAAGCTTTTTGTGCCCAATTAAATTTTAAGTGTGTTTTCACTTGTTTTATTGATCAAAAACCATTATTGATGTGTTTTAAAATATGTTTAATTATTATGTAAATAAAAAAGAATTTTAATTAGGGAAGACACACTAAGAAACCATGAGATTGCATACTAATGTAATATGTTTAAGTTTTGACAATAATGAATTGAGTCAACACCTAAGGTTGCTCGCTATCTCTTAGAACTAACATTTTGCAAGACAGGATTTGTGGGGTGGACGTGTTCGATATTAGACATCAAGGTAGGATTATAAACCCTTCTTCCTTGATAGCCATGATTTTAAATAGTGCTTTGGCCACGCCTCATATTCTTATAATGTTTTTAAGAATTGAAATTACAAAAATATTTCAAAATGTTTTGATATATGCATATTGAGTAAATGATAATAAATGTATATTAAAATGCCTGTATTAGTATACCAAGTGAAATAAAATGATTAATTGGTTTTCAAACACCAAACAGCCTAGGATCCCCATTTGGTTGAGTTTTAAGTGCATGACGCCATAAACAGATCAGGTTGTGCAAAGAATGACCTTAGGGGTAGGTCCCAAAACTAGACCTTGGCAACTTCGATGGTGATTATATTAGGCTTTGCACACAGTAAATACAAATGTGTGATTTGAGATAAATCACATGACATGAGCAGCAAGCATAAGACTTATTTAATTATTCAATTATTTAATTATTATTTAATTGTTACTCCTTGACTTTTTCTAAAACTACTTATTATTTTTATAAATGATGATTTAGAATTCAAAACCTACTCAGCCTTTTGCTTATGATTTCTACTGTTTTACTTTTTTTCCCTCTAACTGGTTCGTAGTATGCAACTGAGTAGAGTGTTGCTATTTTACTCACGGAGTCTATGAGTTGTTTAGTTATCTGTTTTTGTCAAGACATGTAATAATGGGACTTTAATCATACTCTTTGATTATGTTTTGTCAAACTATAGTTTGATTGTATTTCTTTTATATCTATACTATGTGTGCACCATTGTGGGGTTTGATAGGACCCAGACAATATTTAATAGATTCTATGTTTTAAATTAGTTTTGAGGTTAATCCAATAATTTCCTTTTGCTATGTTTTAATGTTAGTGTTATTCCAATTGAGTTTAAAAATTGTCATATTTTTTAATTACTAAATATGTTTTTAAAAATATAAGGAAAATTTTCAGTGTTTATAATTACTCTTAATTATTTATTTTTATTAAACTACAATATCACCACCCCAGTTGGATGCGTGATAGAGTGTGTGGCTAATAATAGAAGCTTTGATAGTTGCTGATGTAGAGAGCTAGCTTAGATTTGCCTCTTGTAGAAATCTTGGACTATTTCGAAAAAAAATTGTTGTTTCCTAAATTAGGGGTTGACATGAGTGAATTTAGGGTTATTTTTTGTTAAGGGAAAGTTAATGGATTTCTTGGCTAAAAAAATCTAAGGTTTTTAACCTTGGACCTTTACTTCATCACTTTGCACTCTCTTGGTCCAAAAAATTTTGAACCTTCACAAGTTGGAATAATAGTTTGGGAAAAGAAATGAAAAATATTTGTTTTAACTTTTTTTTTTTGAAGTAAATAGCATATTGAAACTGTAAATATGGGAGGAAATAAACCTCAAATATTACTTATTGTAATTTCCTTAATCAGTATTTTAAAAATATTATTTCATCTAATATGCTTGAGGTTCTCATAACCTACCAAATCATGAACCGCTAAAGCTCCCATAGCATAACTTGGGTCTATGTTGCTGATCAATGCATGTCCAAAGATGAAATGGGATTGGTTCCTGATATTGGGCCTGAGAAAGTCTAGGAAATGCTTTTATAAATGGTGTTTCATATGAGAATACTTTATTTTAAATGTAAAAATTATACAATATGACTCTTTTTTAAGAAGTAAATTAAAATTTGTCTTCATTTTACAAATATCACTTTTATGTCTTTTTTTTTTTAATTGCATATATTGAAAATCCAAAAATACCCTCTAAGTAGACTTTATCGTGCATTTATTTTTTTAACAAATCTCTTTATTTTTCTCATAATTATGTCATTGAAAAAAAATGATATTAAAGAAATACAGATATACTTAATTAATTCCATGTAACTTAAACGAAAAAAAAAAATCCATGTCATTAAATTACTTATAATAGAATTTCATAAGAAATAAAACAAGAAGCAACAAAAATGAATACCATTAACTTAATATCATACTGTTTGCCTTACCAATCTATAACATTAGCAAACCCTAAATAGCAAGTATCATTATCACTTAAAGTCTTAAAAAATGAATGTCATTAAATATCATTATCATTATGTATCATTAACTTAATAATATATCAATTATAATACAGTAAGATACACAAAAAGACTTAATAAATACTATTTCATTAATTTAATTAGCTATCACCAAAAAACAAAAATGTCATCACCACTTGAAGTCTTAAAAAAATGAACATCATTACGTATCATTAACTTAATGATATATTAATTATATAACCTATAAGACACAAAAAAAGACTATATATTCTGTATCATTTGTTTAATTACAACATCCTAATTTCAATTTGTTAGTAAAATTGAAATTCTATAATAAAATTCTACGAGGGAATTTTAAACTCATCATTTTGGATACCAATTTGAATTTAAACAATAAACAGCCTAATTTTAGAGATTTTTTTAAATATAATGATGTCATAATCTATTTGAAATCTTAAATGCGTATATTCTAATTATTCTAAAAAAATAAATTAAAATTAATAATATCATTATTTAGGTCATTGATGTCTTTATATATATGCATTGGGATATATAAAAAATATTTATAAATTGAAGACATATTTTAACTTTATAAATAAAAAAGGGCTACATGTCTCATTAACCCTTTTTAAATTCAAAAAGATTTGTACCATAGATTAGATCCATTTATGTTTTTACTCAAATTTTCCCTACATTTTTTACGATGATCAAAGTACTCTTTGAAAAACATAAATAATATTAAATAACATTTTTATAAAACTAGTTGTAAGTAAATAGTAGTTTTCGAAGACATTTGTAGTAAAAAAAAAATTATCACATAAATAAAAAATTTATTGGATATAAAATATGTTTATTACAATGAAAAAAATAATTTTTAGGTAAATTTTTTATTTAGAGTTGTTTATTATAAATATTTTTAATGTAAAAATACTAATTGGTGACCAGTTGTTATAGTCCTCGACACTAGTGTAAAAATATTATTTCCCAAGGTCACTTAAGCATCAGGCACATCTCCCTTAAAAATACTGCATATTATTTAGTGTAAAAATTCTATTTTCTTAAATATCCCTTAAAGAAGTCACTTAAGCGTCAGACACTAGTGCCTCACTAGGTGACAAAATGATCATTTCATACGGTCACTAGCTATATGAAATCATCAAAACCACTAATGTGTGACCGACACCATTAGCAGGAGTCATCCATTATAGGTAATTATTAATCACTTATCTGGTGACCCGTTGCTAGAGTCCCAGACAAAAGTGTGCGACCCAATAGGTGATCGATGGTCGCCCACTGAGTTTCTTGGATAAAGCAAGATTTTGCTAAATTCAAACGCCAATAAATTTGATTTTTCTTCGTCTCAATTGTCAAAATGAGGAAACCATTCTTAGAGGATGTTTTACGGAATGGTTAGAATTGAAAATTTTGATTTGAAAATTATAGCACATGAGAGCTTTCCATTATAGCATTTTTTTGTTATTTACTACAACTCTTTATACTGTTTATTAATCGAAACCAACCGAGATGCCAAACAAAAGCTAAAACAAAGAAATATTAAAGAGATATTATTATTTTGGTACCCTATAACTTAGAGAAGCATCACAATTGGTTTGGTGCTGTTTAGAGGTACCTTGTAGTTTTCAAAAATATTATTTTGACACCTTGAGTTTTTTTTACTTGAAATTTCCTTTTTATCTTTTTATTACTGAATCTCAAATTAATTTTGTAAAACTATAATAGAAAATCAAAACAAAAGATTAAACAAAACTTATCAAAGAAAAGCATATATATAGACTTATTCATTTGTTTTTTCACATCGTTTGCATTTATATGTTCTTTATAGTTTTTATAAAATAATTATGGGTTCATTGATAAATAGGTAAGTTAAAATTTTCACATCATAAAACACAAACTAATGATACCAAAATAATATTTTTAAAACTTATAGGATGCTATTTTAATATTTTTAAAATAACAATATACCGATGTGATATTTACTTAAAATATAAAGTATTAAAATGATAAAAACTCAATATTAAAATTATTAAGGCAACATTGTTAAGAAAGAATCTACATTGGTATGCATAATGGTGCAAGTTGAAATCATCTGTTTGCTGTGAGACTTCCATTTTAGTTAAATCTAGTACAAGAATCAACCAACAATGAAATATTCAAAAACAAAAATTGCATGTAACATAACATCTGCACTCCCTTCACACACAAAAAAAAAAAAAGAAAAGAAAAGAACATCTACACCCTTTATAATACTCTGAGGATATCATACCATGCATAACCAATACAAAAACTTGACACTTTTGTACTATTTCTTTCAAATTACTAGGATATCAAGCATGGAACACGGCTCAAGCTTGAGATCACTAAATATGGAAAATGCTGAAGCGATTCACTTGCTGTACTCATAGGCTCATCTTGTCATCAAAAATAAAAATAAAATAAAATAAATCTTAAACCTTATCACACCACGGAGTACGGGAGGTAACATGGCAGATTAATTAAGATAATTAAGTAGAAATTTAGTTAAAACATGAGTTTAAGAATTAAAAAATTTATTTATGAAAATGTAATAATTTTAAAACCTTTTATTTTAAACGAGCAATTATAATATTCAAACAAATAAGGATAACAAAATAAACAATAAGGAATAATAATAAAAATATAAGGAGAAACGAGAATGGGTCCCATTGACCCACACCTTGTGCACACACATATTACAGACAATATTAAATTACAACTACAGTCCAAAATAAAGAAAGAAATTAAGTTAGTACATGCCTTGATTTATTAAAAGTAAATAACCTACTTGGTTCTTCTATTACTCGAATGTCCTCTCTGTGGACTCTTCTCCGATCCTAGGCTGATATCCACCTAGAAGGGAAAAGGATTTTAAAACAAATAAAATGTGAGCACAAGGCTCAATAAGACTATATATTAAAGAAAACATTTAATTTTAAAAGGAAATCTTATTATTCGAGAAAATTATTTAGAAAACAAACTTGAATAAAAGAAATAACAAAAATTCAATGAAATTAATCTTACCAAAATCGTTTATTGGTCGACCAAAAGGAATATCATTTTCTTTTTGCTGGGCAAAGCATATATATATACCACCACCGTAGTAGCCTAGCTGGGTCAGACAATATTAAATTACAACCACAGTCCAAAATAAAGAAAGAAATTAAGTTGGTACATCCCTTGATTTATTAAAAGTAAAAAACCTAGTTGGTTCTTCTATTGCTCGGATGTCCTCTCATGGACTCTTCTCTGATCCTAGGCTGATATCCACCTAGAGGGAAAAAAGATTTTAAAACAAATAAATGTAAGAGAAACGCTCAGTAGGACTATATATTAAAGAAAACATTTAATTTTAAAAGGAAATCTTATTATTCAAGAAAATTATTTAGAAAACAAACTCGAATAAAAGAAATAACAAAAATTCAATGGAATTAATCTTACCAAAATCGTTTATTCGTCGACCAGAAGGAATATCATTTTCTTTTTGCTGGGCAAACCATATATATATACCACCACCGTAGTGGTCTAGCTGGGTCAGACAATATTAAATTACAACCATAGTCCCAAATAAAGAAAGAAATTAAGTTGGTACATGCCTTGATTTATTCAAAGTAAATAACCTACTTGGTTATTCAATTGCTCGGATGTCCTCTCTGTGGACTCTTCTCTGATCCTAGGCTGATATCCACCTAGAGGGAAAAGGATTTTAAAACAAATAAAATGTGAGCGAAAGGCTCAGTAGGACTGTATATTAAAAAAAAACATTTAATTTTAAAAGGAAGTCTTATTACTCGAGAAAATTATTTAGAAAACAAACTTGAATAAAAGAAATAACAAAAATTCAATGAAATTAATCTTACCAAAATCGTTGGTTGGTCAACCAGAAAGAATATCATTTTCTTTTTCCTAGGCAAACCATATATATATACCACCATCGTAGTGGCCTAGCTAGGTTTCGGGACCTTCCCCCAAGATCACACTTTGCACGACCCAATCTTTGATATGGCATCATGCCCTTAAATATATATATATATATTTTTTTTTTCTATAATCATTAAAATCTCTTTTTACTAAATATAATCATTTACATTCATTATGAGGTTTATTATGAAAATCACCTCAATTCTACCATTTATGAAATCAATCAGTAAAAATCCATTCTCAACTAATCATTGAAAACATTTTTGTTAAAAATTCTTTGAGGCCAAAACATTTAAAATTAGCTACCAAGGAAGGGGTAAAAGTCCTACCTCAATGTCCGTACCGGTGCCCCACATCGTAATCCCAATCCGCTACATGTTAGCTCCGCGGAACCACAACAACCTTAAATGTATAATAACTAAATCTATTAGTATCTAGCTCGAGATATCCTATGTTACTAAACTATCTCATAGTGTCCTAGTGTGCCATTTAAATTTATAAAATCATTTTACAAAGTCAGAATCTCAATCGGGGTTCAAAAAGGTGAAAATGGATGAAAAATAACACAATTCCACCATGCCCGGTCGGCCTGTCGGTCGCCCTAGTTTGGTTGGCCAAACTATGCAGTTTGGCCTGTCGGAAGTCCAGGTCCAGTCGGTCAAACTTTTCTAGGTTCGGCCTACTGGTTGTATGAATCCGGCCTATCGAACTCATGAATCTGGCCTGTCGAACATAAAGTTTGACTTGTTGATCTAAAAAAATTCTATAATTTTCCACGCACGAGTTCTCAGCCTCCCGAGCCCAAATCTTCAATTTCAACCTGTTTTCTCAAATCCTAGGCATGAAAAATGATCATGGTTGATAGAAAAACACAGTTGATTACTTTTTTTAATGCTTTGAAACAAGTTTTAAACAAAATTTTCAAATAAATCTGAAAATAGAGAAAAATGGAGAAAAATAAAAAATCTTGATTTAGATCCGTTTTTGATCAAACAAAGCTTAGATTCTAGTTATTCTAAGTTCCTCTAACCTAGATTGAAGGTTTTCCAGCTTAAGAAAGCTTAAACTTCAAAATACTACGAATTTGAAAAATTTAGAAAAGTTTAGAAATTTTGAATCTAACCTCGAATTGAAGCTTTAAATCGAAGTCATGGTTGCTAAATCGCATTCCTGAGCCTTCAATCCACTAACCAAAGCTTGAGATTGATTTTGATTCAAAAATTTTTGAGAAAAGAAGAGAGAGAAAGAGAGGTAGATGGAAAAGAGAGAGGGAGACATGAAAGAGAGGTGAAAAAGAGAGAGATGAGTGAAAGAGAGAGAGGCGAGTTTAAATAAAGGAAACGGTGGGCTGTTTTATTGTGCAAAAACCATGTGCCGCCCACGGTTTTATGAAATGGTATTTTTGACATTTTGTTTTGTTTCAAAATTCAAAATGAAAAATAAAAATAGTTTAAGGAAATTAAAAGTCATCAAAATATTCAAAATAACGTAAATTTAGAAACTTCACAAAAAGATCAATTTAAGTTTAAAATATTCATTATGGCACACTAATCCACTATTTTACTTACTAATAACATTTAATTAATTCCAGGGCATTACAACTCTCCATCCCTAAAAGAAATTTCACCCTCGAAATTTACAAATTGATTCAGAAGCAAAACAAATACGAATACAACTCCTACATATTCGATTCTATTTCCCAAGTGGCTTAATCAACCCCATGATGCTACCACATGACCTTTACTAATGGTATATCATGACGACACAAGCAAATCACTTTTTGATCGATAATCTAAATTAGCACTTCCTCATATGTCGTGTCTTCCTAAATTTGCACATCATGAAACGAAACTATCTTATTCTGCTCAAGTGGACACTTTCAAAGCATCAACACATGGAATACATCATGGACGTGAGGAAGTTTAGGAGGAAGGTCAAGTCTTTAAACAACCACACCGACACGCTAAGTGATCTCAAATGGTCCGACATACCTTGGTGCAAGCTTACCACTTACTCCAAATCGCAAAATTCGCATGTGAGGTGATACCTTTAGGAGAATAAAGTCTCCTACCTCGAATTCCAAGGTTCGACCTCCCCTATCCGTATAACTCTTCTGTCGACTCTAAGCTGCTTTCAATTGATGTCAAATTACAACGACCTTTTCATTGCTACTGCGAATCTAATCTGGCCCAAGAATAATCCTATCTTCTAGTTCAGCCCAACATACTAGTGACCGACACGGTTGTCCATATAGTGCTTCAAAGGTGCCATGCCAAAGCTCGATTGATAGCTGTTGTTGTATGCGAATTCTACCAGATGCAAATACTTCGTCTAGTTCCCGTTGAAGTCTAATGCACATGCATGCAACATGTCCTTGAGAATCTAAATAACCTGCTCAAATTGCCCATCAGTCTGAGGATGAAATGGCATACTGAAATTCAAATCTGTACCCAAGGCCTCCTGAAAGCTCCTCCAATACTTGGCATTGAATCTGGTGTCTCTATCGGATGTGATGGACAAAGAAACTCCGTGCAACCGTACTATGTTTTGTAAATACAATTCTCAGAGTACTCTTCTCAAACAAATCGAGCTAAAGGGAATGAAATGAGTTGATTTTGTCAACCTGTCAACCACGACCCATATCGCATCGTGCCTTTGCTCTGTCCTCAGCAACCTAGTAAGAAAATCCATAGTCACGTGTTCCTATTTTCACCCTGTAATAGGAAGTGGCTAAATCTGACCTACTGGCTTTTGATACTTGGCTTTCACCTAAAGACAAGTGGTACAGTTGGCCATATCTTCTTGTACATCTTTCTTCATGTCTCTCTACCCGTATTGCCTCTTTAGATCATGATACACTTTGTGCTCCCTAGATGAATGGCGAACTAAGACTTATGGGCTTCATCCATCACGGCCTTCATCACTTCTATAATTGTTGAAACTGTGAGGCGCTCCCTAAAGTACAACGATCCATCGGCACGTACCCTCCATTCTTTGAATTGCTCTTCGTTCTGAATTCGTGTCCAGATTCCTTACAGATGCTGATCTTGCCACTGATTCTGTTTCACCATCTAAACAAAAGTTGGGGTCGTCTCCATATGATACACTGAAGCTCAATTGTAGTCTTCATGATATTGTAGCCCGTACTCACTTACTGTTGCATCCCTTTTCTAATCTTCAAGTGCCAAACAAGCGAGAATCCCTGAAGACTTCCTACTAAGCACATCCGCGACTACATTAGCTTTCTTGGGATGGTACTGCAGCGTGAAATCATTATCCTCCATGTATTCCATCCATCTTCACTGTCTTAAGTTTAGATTCCTCTGGGTGAACAAATACTTCAAACTCTTGTGGTCGGAAAAAACCTAAAATGTCGCCCCATACAAATAACACCACTAGATCTTCAGCGCTTGAATTACTACCATGAGCTCCAAGTCGTGAGTAGGATAATTCTGTTTGTGAGGTCATAGCTGTCTCGATCCGTACGGTACCACGTGTTACGGTACCACGTGTCCATGTTGTATTAACACACATCTAAGCCCGTGTCTTGAGGCATCCGTATAGACTTCATACTGTAATGATCGAGAAAATTTTATTAATAAAACCTAATACTTAATTGAGATTAATTAATGAATTTACTTTTAAAAATGTGATTTTTGTAAAAATTGTAATTTTTGTACGAAATTACGATAAAGTATGAATAAATGGCATTGATTGCAAATTTCACGGTGAATGTGATGCAATGTTGGGTATGGTAAAATACAGATTTTATGAGTTGAATTACTCAGAAATTTGTAAATAATACTCATAAAATAAATTTTATGTCACGATAAATTGTAAAATTGTGATACAAACGAATGAGTAATTAGAATGTAAAGAGGACATAGAGGTTGTCCAAACCCTAATCAAGGGTAAAAAAGAGGTTGAAGCAGCATAAGAATACTGCTAAATGAAAACGCAGATACGAAAAATGTCATGGTTGGCCTCTAAAAATGAACGAAAAGTAAGTTAAATATTTTTATACAGTCTAAGGTTAGGAAATACACTGATTTAACCACGACAGTATATGAAAAATACTGCGTGATAAAAAATTACACTGTGTGAATTTTGGGCTGAACAAAGTAGACTTTCCTTGGTTTGCTAATGCACCACATGTCATGAAAAGTGGCCCAATAGCATGTTGTCACCTAGGGGTCATCAAGTGGGTGACCATGAGTCACCAAATGTGATAAGAAAGCATTTATGGCAATTTGTCACAAATTTTTCTTTCCTTCTTCTTCTCCAAGTTTCGGTAGCCATTGAAGGGAGCTTTCAAAAAATTTTCTCAACTTCACACTTTGCAAAAATAACCCCAAAACAAGTTTTAGAAGCAAGCTCAAGGATTTTCACAAGATTTAAGGTAAAATTCCACAAGATTTAAGGTAAAATTTTAAACTTTTTAACAAGTTTTCAAGGGATTTTCATGGGTTGAAGGGCAAATATTAACCCATGGTATTTTTGCATGAAAAGGAAGCTTAGAAGGGAGTTCAAAGGAATTTTGAAGGCTAAAAACCAAAAGGAAGCTATTTTGGTAAGTTTTGGGTTTTAAAGTTTCAAAAATTTATGAATTTTGTTTGGATTCTTATTCTCTCAAACCCATGTGAGTTCTTGAGCTTATATTTGATGAAATTTCATGTATATGAGATGAACGGCATGGTTAAGTTGTGAAATTTTGATTTATGGTGCAAAATCGTAGGTTTTGCAAAAAATGATATTTTTGTAATTTTGATGATGGTTTTTGGAAAAATGAGGTTTGAGCATAAGAATGATTTAATTAAGGCATGAAACGGTTTCTACAGGGTAGATTTGCAATTTTGAAATGGATTTTGACCAAACTGCCGTAGGGACTAAATTGAAAGGAAAATTCTTTTCTCGACAGAATTGGAAAATGACCGAAAACACCCATGTACAGTGAGATTTTGGGAAAAGTTAAAACATAAAAGTTGTAGATCTCGATGAAACTATTAGACAAAGGGAATGGTTCATCAAAAAACTCAACCGTTTGTGAGTTTTTTATTTTTCAAGAATTTGTTAAAAGTGAAAAAGTGTTGAAATGGCAAAAATGTCATTTTTCAAAATGATTTAAGGTATGGTACCTCAAGTAAAAATGTTTCTTATGAAAAATAGGAAATTTTGGTGCAAAGAGAAAAATTTTAGCCCCGGGAGCAAAATTGTCAAAATTTTCAATTTAGGGGCTAAACCGTAAAGTTTTATGAAAAAAAAGGCATAAGTGTGAAATAAAGTGATACGAGCCACTAGGAGTTGTTTTAAAGTTAATATGTGGCTATTTTTGTTAAAATGACGAAATCAAGCTCGGGTAGGTTAGTAGGGCCATGGGGGAGCAAAATCGTCATTTTTGCCCAAGTAACCTGAATCGCTCCGAAAGGTCTCAGATAAGAAAAGAAAGTGATTAGAAAGATTCTCGTCCTTTGTAAGTGACGATAGGGTAGAATAAGATAGAAATAAAGAAACTAGTGTTCTTAGAGTTGTGCACAGTTATGCAACTCGAATAATTAAGTAACGAACATTTTGTAACGAAACGTACTAGAATTGGCTAATAGTTTTGTAATTGGCCAATAGGATCCTAGGAGTATAGGAGAAAGGAGACCGAAGTTAATTTTGTAGTGCTCAAAAGCAAGTAAGTACCCTTCCTACCTATAGTATGAAATTGTAGGTGTAGAATGTGTGTATTTGTACATCAAGGTATATATATATATATTACGATGTAAACTTGTATGTTTGCTATGAAATGAATACCTAGAGTTATAGAATCAATACCTGTGTATACACGATTAGAATACCTGAGTGTATAACATGTTATGTATTGTTTTGTACAATATATGGTGTACCTAGGTGTACAATGATGAATACATGTATGTATATAAAGTAGGTACTTGCGCGTACTATGCTATGCATATGAATTTATGTACTATGGATAACATGTGATTATCACTTCATGCATGGTATGACAACCATACTAAATGAACTGGTAAATATGTCACCAGAAATTAAGAAGAGTGTCATACCAACTCCCAAAACAAGGGGAGTTTAAAGGATAAAATATGGTCACGGTGTTACATAGACCTAAATGAATTTGCACAATGGTACAAACACTCGGCCCTAGTTAAAGATAAGAAATGATCAAGATAAAGAAAGTTTATAAGAAAGCATAATTGAATCATGCATTCATTTGATTGTCCATGTGGGAATTATGGAACTTACTGGCGTTAGCTCATTAAGTGTTTTATGCTATAGGTATTCCGACAAGAAGGTTAGAATAAATCATAATGATGAGCTAGCGGACAGTTGATGTGTGCAGATCTGGTATGGAGTCTGCTACTGAATGTTTTTGTTGTGAATATTTTAAGTTGTTTTGCAATGGAATGTTTAAAAAGAAAAAAAATGTTGTAAAAGTAAGAATGTTTATGTGAATAAAAGTGTGTGAAAGTATTTTGGAAGTTACCTAAATTATTGTAAGTAAAGTATTTATTTCAGTTTTGAAAAAAAAAATTCCTAAATTTTTGCCCCAAAATAAGTAAGAAAAAGTTTTATCACAGCTCGAAAAGGCAGGTTATGACACATACAGCTTTTCACTCTTCGGAATAATCAAAAGTAGAGTTAAGGTCAACCGATTCTTTAATTCTTAAAAAGCAAGCTCACACTCTTCATTTCATTCAAACTTGACACTCTTTCTGATTAATCTTGTCAACGGCACTACTATATTTGAAAAATCCTTCACAAATTTCCTATAATACCCTACAAGTCCCAAGAAGCTTCGGATTTCTACCACATTCCTCGGTCGTTCCCATTCTACTATGGCTTCAACCTTAGATGGATCCACTAAAATACCATACTCGGAGATGACATGACCTAGAATTTGACTTTTGTCAACCAAAACTCACACTTTTCTTTCTTAGCGTATAGCTGGTGCTCCAACAGGGTCTAAAGCATGATTCTGAGATGCTGCTCATGCTCCTCCCAAGTTTTAGAATAAACCAAAATATCATCGATAAACACGATCACGAACTGATCGAGATAGGGCCTGAATATCCTATTCATAGTGTCCATGAAGGCTGCTGGAGCATTTGTCAATCCAAACGGCATCACCAAAAACTCAAAGTGTCCATATCAGGTCCTGAAAGTTGTTTTGGGGATGTCCTCTTCCTTAATCCTGAGCTGATAGTATCTCGAACACAAGTCTATCTTTGAGAAATATCGTGAACCTCCCAACTGATCAAACAATTTATCGATTCTGGGCAAAGGATACTTGTTCTTCATGGTGACTTGATTCAACTATCGATAATCTATACATAGCCTAAGGGTTTCACCATGTTTCTTTGCAAACAAAACCAGTGCTCCTCACGGTGATGTAATATTCAGAATGTATCCCTTATCAGTAAGCTCTTGAAGCTGCTTTCTTAATTCCTTCATTTCTGCTGGTGCCATCTGATAAAGTGCTACAAAAATTGATGCTATTCCTAGTAGCAACTCAATACCAAATTTGATTTCTTGATGCGATGGCAATCTTGGCAATTCATCTTGGAAGAAATCTTCAAATTCGTCTACCACTAGGATTGCTATGTTTCTTCTCAAGGCACTAGGCTCTCCTTTTAAATTCATGAGGTGGGCATAGCAAACTAAGTTCTTCCACCCTCCAAAACATGTCTTTATGAGACACTCACTCATTAGCCGATCACCACCACCCTAGTAAGTGATTGTTGTACCCTTATCAGGCATTAGGGTTACTTTCCTAAGCTGACAGTCTATAATTGCATTATATCTAGACAACTAGTCCATCCCTAGAATTACATCATATGAAATCATGGGATTACAATCAAATCACTTTTCAAAACCTCATCCCCAACCTTTATTTTACAAGCTTTACAAATATAGTTCATACACACTCGTCCCAAGGGTGAAGCTATCACTAAGGGCTCATCAAATTCTTCTATCTCTAATCCCAAGGCAAGTACAAAAGAGCTTGAAATGAGAGAATGAGTGGCACCAGTATCAAATAACAGATGGGCTAGGGACAAAGAAACTAGAATCGTACCAGTGACAACCACATTACTAGTCTGGGCATTCGAACTCCCTGATGTTATCGTGTGAACCTGCATTGGAGCTTTCCCCTTTCCTCTACCAACATTACTAGATCTTGGGTTAGTTGGCCGATATTGATACAAGAAAGGTGACTGCACACTAGCTGTACTCTGGCTTGATACTGAGGAGCATTGCCCTGAAAATTCTACGGCTAGTATCCTTGTGCTAGGTATGGCAATTGCTGGGGTGAAAACTAATGGAACTAGAGTTGAGAGAACTACTGAATCAGAGGTAGGGTTTGAGGCTGAGGCTGGCAACTAGCTCCTTCTTCAGCCTGAAGTCCTAGGGGAGCACTCCTAATCGGGCAATTTCTCTTGATATGTCCTAGCTACTGGCAATAGTGATAGTGAAAGCTGTAGGGGTTGCTGCACTCATTGCTAGATGAACTGCTACTACCGCTGTTTACATTACCCTGTTTGTTCTTCCTCGGAGTTGGTTAATTACTAGTGCTCCTCTTGCCGCTCCTTTGTGGTACTCTGACGTCTTGGCTCAATTCTCACAATATTACAAATAGTCATTTTCCACAGATATAGCTACTAACACAAGCTCCTTGAAATTCTTAAGTCGTAGGGCAACCACCTGTCGTCAAATAGAAGCCTTTAGTCCGTCCTAGAATTTGATGCACTTCTCAAGCTCCAATGCCACTACAGATGGAATGAACCTGACCAACTCATTAAACTTTGCCTCATACTCTCGAACTGACATATCACCCTGCTACAATCTGTAAAACTTGGTCACCTTTTGGTCTCTATATTCTTGCAAAAAATATCGATCATAGAACAATTCCTCGAACCTGTCCCAACTAATGTTTCCATTGTTTTCCAAGAGCTTTACTTGCTTCCACCTAGTATTGGCACCACTTTCAAACTTGTATGCTGCAAACTTCACACAATATTCCGTTGGCACGCCAAGAGTATCTAGATGTTTTACGATCGAGTCTAACCAATATTCTGCCATTTGAGGGTCCCCTTTTCTGTCAAAGGTTAGAACAAACGCACGTTAAAATTCCTTCAAATACGAATGTTGGTGACTAGCCTACGAATCATCCGATCTCGCCCTTGCTGCCATCTACCGAAATGCGGCCAACATAGCCCTCATCATGCCCTCATCATTTTCAAATTCAACGTCAGCTGTTGAGCGACGACTAGGTGCCATTCTCTCACTTCTGAAATCAAAATTTGGACTGTCAATGGCATTTCATTGTCATACCTATGTGAACACAATTCCCAAGGTTCATAAACTTGAGCTCTAATACCATTTGGTCACGGCCTAGAGTACGGGAGGTGACGTGGCAGATTAATTAAGATAATTAAGTAGAAATTTAGTTAAAACATGAGTTTAAGAATTAAGAAATTTATTTATGAAAATGTGATAATTTTAAAACCTGTTATTTTAGACGAGCAATTATAATATTCAAACAAATAAGGATAACAAAATAAACAATAAGGAATAATAATAAAAATATAACGAAGATCGAGAATGGGTCCCATTGACCCACACCTTATGCGCACACATAGCACAGACAATATTAAATTACAACCACAGTCTGAAATAAAGAAAAAAATTAAGTTGGTACATGCCTTGATTTATTAAAAGTAAATAACCTACTTGGTTCTTCTATTGCTCGAATGTCCTCTCTGTGGAATCTTCTCCGATCCTAGGCTGATATCCACCTAAAGGAGAAAAGGATTTTGAAACAAATAAAATGTGAGCGACAGGCTCAATAGGACTATATATTAAAGAAAACATTTAATTCTAAAAGGAAATCTTATTATTCGAGAAAATTATTTAGAAAACAAACTTGAATAAAAGAAGTAACAAAAATTCAATGAAATTAATCTTACCAAAATCATTTATTGGTCGACCAGAAGGAATATCATTTTCTTTTTCCTAGGCAAACCATATATATATACCACCATTGTAGTGGCCTAGCTGAGTTTCAAGACTTGCCCCTAAGGTCGCACTCTATATGACCCGATCTTTGATATGGCATCATGCCCTTAAATATATATATATATATATATATCTTTCTATAATCATTAAAATCTTTTTTTACTAAATATAATCATTTATATTCATTATGAGATTTATTATAAAAATCACCTCAATTCTACCATTTATGAAATCAATCAGTAAAAATCCATTCTCAGCCAATTATTGAAAACATTTTTGTTAAAAATTCTTTGAGGTCAAAACATTTAAAATTAGCTACCAAGGAAGGGATAAAAGTCCTACCTTAATGCTCGTAGTAGTGCCTCGCACCATAATCCTGGTCTGCTACACATCAGCTCCGCGAAACCACGAACAACCTTAAATGTGTAATAACTAAATCTATCAGTATCTAGCTCAAGATATCCTATGTTACTAAACTATCTCATGGTATCCTAGTGTGTTATTTAAGTTTATAAAATCATTTTACAAAGTCAGAATCTCAATCGGGGTTCAAAATAGTGAAAACGGATGAAAAATAACAAAATTCCACCATGCCCGGTCGGCCTGTCGGTCCCCCTGGTTCAGTCGGCCAAACTGTGCAGTTCGGCCTACTGGAAGTCCAGGTCCGGTCGGCCAAACTTTTCTAGGTTTGGCCTGCTGGTCGTATGAATCTGGCCTGCCGAACTCATGAATCCTGCCTACCGAACATGAAGTTCGGCCTGTTGATCTGGAAAAATTCCCAAATTTTCCACGCATTGGTTCTTGGCCTCCTGAGCCCAAATCTTCAATTTCAACCTGTTTTCTCAAATCCTAGGCATGAAAAATGAGCATGGTTGATAGAAAAACATAGTAGATTACTTTTTTTAATGCTTTAAAACAAATTTTAAACAAAATTTTCAAATAAATCCAAAAATAGAAAAAAATGGAGAAAAAATAAAAAATCTTGATTTAAATCTGTTTTTGATCAAACAAAGCTTAGATTCTAGTTATTCTAAGTTCCTCTAACCTAGATTGAAGGTTTTCCAAGCTTAAGAAAGCTTAAATTTCAAAATACTAAGAAATTTAAAAAATTTAGAAAAGTTTAGAAATTTTGAATCTAACTTTGAATCGAAGCTTTAAATCAAAGTCATGGTTCCTAAATCGCATTCCCGAGCCTTCAATCCACTAACCCGAAGCTTGAGATTGATTTTGATTTAAAAATTTTTGAGAGAAGAAGAGAGAGAAAGAGAGGCAGAGGGAAGAGAGAGAGGGACGTGTGAAAGAGAGGGGAAAAAGAGAGTGATGAGTGAAAGAGAGAGAGGTGAGTTTAAATAAAGGAAGCAGCGTGCAGTTTTACTGTGTGAAAACTATGTGCTGCCAACGGTTTTATAAAACGGGTATTTTTGACATTTTGTTTTGTTTCAAAATTTAAAATGACAAATAAAAATAGTTTAATGAAATTAAAAGTCATCAAAATATTCAAAATAACATAAATTTAAAAATTTTACAAAATGATCAATTTAAGTTTAAAATATTCATTATGGCACACTAATCCACCATTTTACTTACTAATAACATTTAATTAATTTCAAGATGTTACAAATCTATAGATTCAATTTGTAGCAAAACCCCCCAAAAGAAAGAAAAAAGGGCCCACATACTCAAAGAATCCTCTAAAAAAGTATCCGTTGGAACTTCATAGCCATAAACCATTGAGTAATCATCATCCAACTCATCAGAAGAAAACTTTGGATTTCTCCAGCTCCGTACAACCTCGGAGTCATGGCCATTAGATAAAAGTTCCAACACCTAAGGATCGAGAAAAAGATACCACAGTAAGAAAAAATATGTGTGTATATATATATATATATATATATATAGGAAATGACAAATTTAAGTAATGTGAGAAATTTTGTTTTCGCTTGCTCCAGTCATTGACGAGCGCCAAATTGACGATTGTCTGACGCAATAAGAAGCGGTTAGCACTATTTTGTGCAGTTGTTCCGCGTCATATTTGCCTTCAATTTTTGGGTCATCTAGCTTGGCAATATCTCCTGATTCCATTACGGGCTTTGCCTACATAGTAATCAATGATGAAATTCATAGGAGAAATGAGGAATTTGTAGTTGGGTTTGATGCATTATAAATCAGTAGCACATTATTTATTTATATCAAGGCACCCCTATAAGTTCATATTTTACACTACAGACAACAATTTACGACGATATGACAAAATTGATACATTTGGGAAATGCAAGCTACCACAACAAACTTCGGATGCTGATTCTACTCCCTCTAAAGGTAAGAAGACTTACACTACAAGAAAATATTGATTACACGACCTTCATTTCACGACCATTTCACAAAAACCATCATGTAAAGGGCAAAAATGCGCGGCAAGTTACGCCCGTGAAAACGAAGACCGTCGTGGATAGGTGGGAAGATACCACGACAGTTTTCTGAAAAACCGTCGTGGAAGCTCTACTTTACCACGATGGTTTTATGTAAAAACCGTTGTGATATCTTCAAGGGGAACGCAAAAAAATTCGGAGCTACCATGATGGTTTTTGGAGAAAACCGTCGTGGAAGATTAGGGCTACCACGACGGTTTTCTCCAAAAACCGTCGTGGTAGCTCTTCAAGGTCAAAGTAAAAAAGGGGGGTCCAATTCGGAGCTACCACGACGGTTTTCTCCAAAAACCGTCGTGGTAACTTAAAGCTACCATGACGGTTTTTGAAGAAAACCGTCATGGTAGCCCTAATCTTCCACGACGGTTTTCTCCAAAAACCGTCGTGGTAGCTCTTACCCTTCCACGACAGTTTTCTCTAAAAACCGTCGTGGTAGCTTATTTAAAAGCCCTCCCCATCCTCGGCTTTCAGACAGTACATTTCAGAAACACACTTTACAAATACAAACACAGACCCTTCCGAATCAGCCGCCGCCGTCTCTCTCCGCCTC
>CAMOHE010029490.1:0-14359 GCA_946598075.1 Artocarpus hirsutus | reverse complement strand
ATTTTCTATGAATTTTTCAATTCTCGGGTTAGAAACTAGTAAATCTACTAGTGGCAGTATATCACCCGTCTACCTTAAGTAAACCACCCAATAACCCATGTGCTAATTGTAGATAGTGAACCCAACTTTGTTCACCTTCTAATTCATGATTGTCTTGCAACCTTTCTAAGACTATCCTAAGTGATTTATAAATCTTATTAGAGACTAAATATATAGATTCATTTATGGATGTGGATACATGTTGTGCTTTAGTTTTAATTGTCCTTATGCACACCTTAGGATCAAGGGTGTGTGGAGCTTACGTTAATTGAATTCGGAGATTAAAGGATTGTTGAGAAGCTTGAAAGGTAGGGATTCTATTACTCATCTTTTGTGAGATTTTTCTGGAATTGAAATTGATTGTTTTACCACAAGATATATATATCTATATTGAACTGCTATGATATGAGAATTACATATGATATTATGACATGAACTCGGCCTGTATTGAACAGCGAGGAACATAATGAAATGATATATGTTGTTATAAATTGAGAAGCATGGTTAGGAAAAATTGACTCTTTAAGCAAATGATATTTGTATATAAAGAAATGGTGAGACGTGAAGAGGGCGGCGGTTACGTCCTTGGGCACGAATACCCTAAAAGGTAAAATAGGGGGAAGGTGATGACGCTTCCTTGGGTCAAAAGTCCCAGAATGCACTGTACAGGAATCGACTTGGTGAGGACTAGGGGCTTGATGTCTCCTCATCGGAATACCCTCGAAATATTTGGAGGGTGGCCAAGCACGCCCATTTGGGTTTCGATAAGTTGAGTAATACTTTATGTAATGTGGATACCTAGGAATAATGATGGATATGAATATTGTATATATGTATATGTATGAAACTTGGTAATGAATAACTATGGTATCCACGGAATATGATCATAATAAATCTCATAATCTGGTATATGATGAAAACTAACTAACCATGCAGGTTTAATGTGGTAAGAATAAAACCTTAAGGTGAGTAATGGTTTTTCCTACTGAGCATGTTGTCGTTCATTCCCTGATATGTTTATCTTTTCAGGACTCACTAAGTGTGAGGTGGCTACAAGAAAAATAGTTGGAGAAGCTATGTAGCTAATTATTACTTTGAATGCAACGAATGATCTTCATGATAATGTAAGCATCGATTGTTATTTTCTGTGACTGTATTAAGATTTGTTGAGGGTTGAAATGATGATGATGATGACAGTTGTATATTATTAAAATCTAAGGTGCTACATTAAACTGTGGTTTATTTATTTGTTTATGTCTTTATTTTAATTTAAGAGCTTTTATTTAAGTCCCGGGCAAATTACTTTGACGATTTGTATTTATTTTCTAATCTTTATTTTATTTAATAAAAACTGTTAACCCCCACTTAGGGGCGTTACAGAATATGTATGAAATGCTGTGTAAGCTTATAACAGTACAAGAAATATACTGAAAGTATAGAAAAAATACTGTCAGTAAAAATTTAGACTGTCAAAAGAAGGATGTGGAGCCTACTTGGTGACACCCCTAAGGTAAAAATTTTTCCATATCCCTCTTTTGGTGGCCAGTTTTTATAAGTGATTGGAGCAACTCTTGGAAATTACAAATTAGTCCCTAGGCTAATTATTTTTGCCATTAAGGGCTTAAATGGATATGTGACGCTTGCTGTAATAGATAATAATTATGTTAAATTTAATTTTTAGTATGCCAATTTAAATTTTGTGAAATTTCGTTGCATAAAAAATTTACCTCACACTATTTATTCTACCTATTTTTAATTTTTCTAAATTTTTTTACACCTATTTTCAAAATTACTAAATGCCCTTGGAGCTTTTATCTAATTATGAAAATGCCATTTGGCATTATTTGCTCAAAGTATCCAAATGAGACTAGACTAAATTAGTATATGCTCTCAACCCCTCCTCTTGTCCTCTTCTTTCTTTTTCTTTTTCTTTCCCTTCTTTTTCTTTCACTCTCGTTTCTCCCTTTCTCTCTCTACTTTTCATTTTCTTTCTCTTTCTTCTTCTTACTTTCACGGTAGCTCAATCAAAGGAGGTCTAAGAAGAAAATCAAACAACACCTTCAATCTATTTTCTCACTAGATTCACAAAACAATCTTCCACAAATTCAAAGATTAAGGAGGCATGGATATTTTTAAGATCAAACAATCCTTTTTGGAACTAAGTTTTAAGGTTAGATTTTCAAAACTTAAACCTTGGTTTAAAGTGGTGTTTTTTTATAAAATTTGTGAGAAATATGTTTATGATGTTTGTGGATAATTATACAACATTTTTGAGACTTTATACACATAAATATTTGTTTTGAAGAAGTTCTATTTTGTTTTAGACTTGCATGTTAAGCATAAAAAATTTGAAAGAAATGGTTTACATGTGTTTAAATGTGATATTCAAAAGTTTTTGTACATCTTTCATGTTATGGGATTTGATAAAATAGGTTAGATCAAACTTTGAAGCTCAAAACCTTTCAAAATGAAAAACTAAAATTTTCTAGATCTGATCACAGGTGACAGCCAGACTTTTAAACCGGCAGACTGAACTTCATCGGTCGATAGGCCAAACTCTGTTCGTAGGGTCAACAAGCTGACCTTCTTTATTCGACAGACCAAACTTCCTTATTTGATAGGTCAAAATTCACCCATCAGTAGGCTGGCAGACAAGCTCAACCGATAGGCTAGACTCAACCAGTTGATAGGCCGGCCGAGCAATCCAAAATTTGTCTGTTTTCTTCGTTTTGTGATTAGGAAATGTTTTGAGATTGTGTTTTTGTATTCAAAGACATTAAGGATATGACGTATGGTTATTTTATACATCTTAGGATAACGATGTACTTAGAGCTTACATGGTGAACTCAGTTGTGCAAGCTGGAAGTTAACATTGGATTATTTACAAAGAGGTAAAGATTCTATTACTCATCTTTTGTGAGGTTTTGATTGATTAAAATTGGTTCTTTATAGTGCAAAATATGTATATATTATTTTGTAATGTGAACTGGTCATGTAAGGTACAACAAGGTTAAATTGATTTGACGTGTGTTGATATAATTTGAAAAGTATGGTTAGGAAATACACTCTATACATAACAATAAGGTTATGAGAGGAATGGTAAGACGTGAAGAGGGCGGTAGTTACGTCCTTGGGCAAAAATCCCTAAAAAGTAAATAGGGGAGGTGATAATACTCCTTCGTGTCGAAAGTCCTAAAATGCACTATACAAGAAATGACTTGGTGAGGATTTAGGGCTTGATGTCCCTTCATCCGACAACTCTAGAATGATTGATTGGAGTTGTCAAGCACGCTTTTGTGGTTTTGTTGAGTAGAGAGGAATTCTCAACCTTGTGTAAATACCAACAAACATTAATTAATCTTGAAATGTATATATGTATATGTATGGAACTTGGTAATGTTTAATGCAAGGTATCCATTGGAAATGAACTTAATGGAATTATCATAAGATGAATAATGTTGTTGATTAATTAACCATATAGGTGTTTGTAATGCTTCTAAGTGGGGGTTAATAGTTTTTAATAAATAAAATAAAGATCAAAAAATAAAAATAAAACTTCAAAACAAATATGCCTGTAACTTATATGAAAACTGTCAAAACAAAATAAAAATGTAAATAACAATTAAACCACAGTATAATGTAGCACCTTTAATTTTAATAATGTAAAACTGTCATCGTCTTCATTCCAACCCTCAATACATCTTAATGTAGTCACAGAAAGTAACAAACGATGCTTACATTTTCATGAAGAATATTCTCAACATTCTCAACAAATGATACACTTCCATCGTAATACAGCTATATAGCTGCCTCAACTATTTTCTCATAGCCATCTCACACTTGGTGAGTCCTGAAAAGATAAAAATAGAGAAGAATGAGCGTCAACATGCTCAATTGAGAAAACATTACTCACCTTTAGGTTTTTACCATTACTATATTAAAATCTGCATGGTTAGTTCATAATCATTATTCATCAATAATATCATGTTTAATTCCGGTGGATATCTTATGATCATTGTTACCAAGTTCCATACATATATATATGCACATATTTATTCAAAATTCAATTATTTTCATCTATATCCATTGTGCAATAGAATATCATATTGCTCAACTCAATGAAACCTAAATGGGCGCGCTTGATCACCCTCTAAACATTCCAAGGGTGTTTCGGTGAGAAGACATCAAACCCGAAGTTCTCACCAAGTTGATTTCTGTACAGTGTGTTCTGGGATTTTCGACTTAAGAGAGCATTATCATCTCCTCCTATTTTACCTTTTAGGGTATTCATGTCTAAGGATGTAACCGCTGCCCTCTTCATGTCTCACCATTCCTCTATATTCAATCATTATTTATAGCGTCAGTTTTCCTAACCATGCTTCTCAATTTACAACATGCGTCAAATTATTATGTTCATCGCTGTACAATACAGGAAGAGTTCTACATCATCATGTTATAGATAATATCATATACATTCAAAATATCATATACATATCTTGCAACATAAAACAATCAAATTTTAATTTAGCAAAACCTAATAAAAGATGAGTAATAGAATCCCTACCTCTTTACAAATATCCACTGATAATTTTCAACTTACACAATTCACCACGTAAGCACTAAGTACGCCGTTATCCTAAAACGTGTAAAATAACCATACTTTAACTTAAATCCTAATTTTAATTATGTCAATTTATCATTTATTTTTATTAGTGTGCCATAATCATCAATGTACTAAAATTGTAAATATTACTTTTCTAACTTAATTTTAGTACATTATAAAACAACAATAAAATTAAAATATATGAATTTTATTTAGGTACGAAATATGTTAAATGAATTTTTAAAATAAATAATATGATTATAAAATATTTAGAAATAAAATAATTAAAAAGTTTGATATTCGTTAAAATAAATTTATTTGAAATTACAAACTTTTTATAGAAAACTATTTATTATTTTCAAAACATTAGTTATTAAATAACCACCCTTGTCCTGGTGGTTTGGCCTCTTTTATTTGTCACTAAGGTGGAGGGTTCAAATCCCACCTAAAACTAAAATTCGCCTCTATTTTATTAAACCTCTGTTTTAGAAAAACAACATGTCGTTGCCCTTTTATAGGAGAAATGACAAGAAGCTAGAAAAATGACATAAAATCTGGAAAAATGTACATATGGGTTCTTGATTGTTCTTTACAATTCTCAATCAAAATTCAGGTTTGTAACATGTTTCTAAGCTTAAAAATGATGTATAATCATTCACAAACATCAAAAACACATTTCTCACAAATTTTCATTCCAATATACAATTTAAAATCAAAGTTAAAGTTTTAGAAATCTAACTTTAAAACTTAGCTCAAAACTGTGATTTTATCTTGAAAACGTTTAAATCTCCTTTATTCTTGAGCTTGTGAGAAGTTGTTTGTCGATTTTGTGATAAAATAACTTGAGTTTTCCTTTGGTCTTCCTCTGCTTGTTCATCTGTAAAAGGAGAGAAAAGAAAAGAAATGCAAAAGAAGGAAGAGAGAGAAGTGTCAGTGTAAGAGAAAGAAAGAGGAAAGAAGAAAGAAAAGAAAGGCAGGGGAGTGAGACGTGGAAAGGAGAGGATGAGAGAAGGGAGTTGAATAAAAAGAAGAATAATTAAGGGGGAGACAAGGCAGGTGAGTGTTGGATGCTTAATGTCTCCTCCGGAGACTTTTAGACATAAAATGCCAGAAGGACATTTTCGTAAATAATTAGAAGTTCTAACAGTGTTTCGATAAATATACTAAATAGATATAGAAAAATTTTAGAAAATTTAAAAATATGTATAAATGAATAGGATGAATTAGATTTTAGATGAAACAAATTTTAATTAGCACACTAATAATTAATTTAATTACCATAATACCCGTTAGAAAAATAACGGTTGTTGCAGTGTTAATATGATGATTAATAAAACCTAAGGGTGAGTAATAACATTCTTTACTGTGTATGTCGATGCTCATCCCTATTATTTTTACCTCTTAGGTGTAGTTCAATGTATTTTGTCTAACAAGAAGTGGACGGAAATACTTCTTGTTACATGTTAGAGTTTCATTTAGCTGTTTATATATATTTTGCTTAATTATGTAAGATTTTTATATTGTATTGTTGGCTGCGTTAGATATTTTGATGACTAGAAACTATAACGATAATGATGACTATATTTTTAATATTTGGTGCTACACCAAAATTGTGGTTTGATATTTTTGTTTATGTTTATGTTTTGTTTTATTTTAGGAGACCCATGGGCATTGTTTTATTATTTTGAAATGATATTATAAAATTTATATATTTATTTATATTTACTCAATATTGCCAACTCCTACTAGAGGCGTTATAAATTTTGGTATCAGAGCTTAGGTTTGGTTAATTTAGGGGGTGTTGTACCACCTTGAAACTCAGTTTTTGAAATGGCTTTAAAGTGTTTAATGTCATCATCAAATTCAACATCTTGGTCCATTTATACAATATGGGAGGATGTCTTAACATGGAGGAACCTTAGAATAGATATGTTAACTATTATATGGTTGAGATACCTGTACAGACGTAATCTAAATGTAGAGTATTCCAAGGAAGGTTTAAGTTGTTACAAGCATTTAGAAACCTTCACTTTGTCAAAATGATGAGAGGTATGGGACTTGAATAGTCAATCTCTAGGCTAGATATGCTAGGTTTTATTATTTATAATTAAAAGAGACAAAACGATATTGTGTAAACTTGATGGATGTAATGTGAAAGTGACTGATAAAAGTTTTTTTGAGTAAATCATAATACTTAAGGTAATATGCAATGGTATTGGACCTTTACGATAGATTTAATTTTTAGATGTTTAGATTGTTAATCTCTCAATTACTTGAGATTTTGTTAGATAAGGAATTAAAAATTGTATAAGTGGGAATATTGAGGATTGTAAATGTTCTTAAGTAGCAATATCAATGGTCTTTGTTAATGGATGATATTTATGTTAAAAGACAAGAATGTTGATTTTGAGGTTAGTCATGTCTAAGTTCTTGGTGGTGTTAGTATTGGATTTAATTGATAGATGCTAACTATTAAGGATAAGATAAGGGTATATGTAATAATCAACAAGGTTGTGGTTAAAGCAGTTATTCAGCTACTAAAGAATTTTGTTGGCATGGGCCGACCTGGACACCATTTAGAAAGACCCCCCGTTGGTGCTTATATCAAATTGGGCTCATAGTTTAACTCAATTATTTTTTTTTTTTGAATTTGGACTTCAAGTTCTATTTTGAAATTGGACTTCGATGTCATGCTTGTTGTTTAACTCGGTCCAAAATGTTAAGGCCCAAATCAACCTGACCATTTTTTAGCCCAAAACATTTTAGCCTAGGTCAAGTTTTGGACCAGCTAGGTCCATTGAAAGGGAAAAACAAAATGTTCTCTTTCGCACATGGTCTCTATGCGTGTCACATACAGCACCCCATCCCTTGTTTATATATACATTTACTGTGCATAAGAGCTCATTCCACCAAGTTCACTCTCTCTTTAAATTTTTCATTTTCTAACACTTAAGTCCTCTTCCATCTAGATCTTCTTTCTCTCTCTAAGAATTTTCAAAGTTTTGCTACTTTCTACCTAGATTTTTCTTTCCTCTATATCTTTCTTACTTCTTACTATAGATCCAAAGCACCAACACCTGAGAAAATACTTCCCATACTTTCTCAAAAAGTTCTCAGGAAGAAATACAAGACTAGGATCACTTGGTTGTAGATTCTCATACGTTTTGGTATCCCTAGAGATGTGAGAATGCTGATAGAAGAGAAGATTTGTCTAAGTGATTATAACCAGAATGTCAACCTACCAGGTCTAGGTACTGGTAGTGCGATGAAAAAGAGAGCTTGCGCCATTAAGGTCACATGTAGCAAATATGGATGACAAAATTATAACGGTAAATATACTTCGCCTGAGTCTATGTCTATAATAGATAGGATAAAATAAATTTCTGTAAGATGGACTTCCTAAGGAAAACTTGAATGACCTCTATGCTTCTCTTTAGAGCTATCCTAGTAGATATATTCAAGGTGTAGTATCTAAACTTTGGCCTAAATTCTATGCAGAAAGACAACATATCAAGAAAATGACATTTCAAGATCCTTTTTGCTAGATCATAAGAAAACTAGATAGGGAATAAGTCATCGTTCTATAGAGGTTGTTAACTATTTGTTTGTTTGAAATCAATTCAGTTGGTGTTTAATAATTTGTGTCTTTTTTTAAAAAACTATTTTTATACTCAGAATATTTGCTTTTGTATTCAGAATATTTGTGGTGATTAGATTGACATAGTAAGTGTTAGTGTCTCTTGTAATCTATAGTTTTCTTTAAATAAATATATATATGTAATAAAATATATTATCTTGTTGATGCATCACATGCCATACTGTAACGTGTTTGAATTTTTGAAACTTATCTAGACGTTCCAAGGCTTGTGTCTCATATATCAAAAGCTCAACATTAGTTTGTCGTTTATATCAATTTTCTAGATTTGGTTTAGAAAATGTCAAAAAGTCTACAGTTATATTAGAGTATCTTCTATCAAAATATTTTCAATTGTCAAAAGTTATACAGTTTGAGTCTCATTTTTGTCAAAGGCCGACTTGACTTCTCATAAATTCTATGTATCTTTTTCTTACTTTCATACCTGCATAATATTTTATTTAGATGCTTGGATTACTTGTTTGTCACTTACTCGTCTGCCTCCTCAGTCCTTTTGCATTTCCATCATCTTTAAAATCGCATTTAGAGCTTAGAGTTTAGATGGAACGAACATAAAGAGTCAACCGATCATACAAACCAGACATGTCTACCTCCTAGTCAACTAGGAACATGAAAGATGTCTGTGTCTTTTGTGGTTTTAGCCTTGGGAAAAATAAAGTATACCTAGAAGCCACAAGACACTTAGGACAAGTCTTAGCAAGTAGAAAGATTAACCTAATCCATACAGGGTGGTAGTTTAGGATTGATGAGGAATGTGATGACAACAACTAAGTCTAGTGGTGCCGTGGTGCCGAAGTTATGGGGATTATCGCTTATCTCCTAGCCGAGAAGAAACTTTGTGGGAAGCCTATAGGTAAGGAAAGAAGAGTTTTAGACATCCTTAAGCATCTTAAAACCATGACTGGTAACTCTGATGCTTTTATAACATTACCTAATGGTTTAGACACCCTTGAGGAGATATTTATAGTTACTAGTAGGAAATTATTGGGCATTTACTCCAAAACCTTGGCTTTATTGAATGTTAATGGTTATTATGACCGTTTTTTAAAATTTTTATATTACACTGTGGAACAAAACTTTATTGTAGAGCCAAAGAGACAAATCTTCATTATTACTTCAACAGATGAGGTATTGCTAGATAAAATGCAAGTCACGCATCTGGAGTTCAACACTACTATGTCCAAGCTTGATTAGAAGAAAGGAAGCCAGAAGCGGTCATTGGATTTGAACCTCCACATGTAATCTTTTAATTTTACCCACAGCATGTATGTCTGCATTACTTGTGTCTCAAATAATCGCCCTCCTCCACGTCCTATAACTCTTTTGATATGCTGTTGTTACAACCTTTAGATTCATTGACTCTAGTATCGAGATGACTGATGGTATGGAGTAATTAATACTCTCGAAATGCATTCCGTTTTGAGGTCTGAACATTTATTTTATTAATGTCTTCGTATTCTCTATGCACACATGATTTAGATAGTTGATTATACAGAGTGCTTTGTACTCTCAAAATATAGCTGTGTCATGTTTGTAACAATGGGTGTTCTATTAATATTTTTCTAGAATGCTAAAGTTAATTGTGGGATTACTCCATAGAAAAATATATATAATATCTGTTCTAAGTGAATATTTTCAGAGTGAGTAGTCGTTTGTGGAAGGACCCACCAAGCATGTTTACAATTACGGGTTCTTTCTAGACTCTTTATGTATCATTTTAATGTGCATTTTCAGTATAAATACTTGCGTTATTTATTTTATTATAATTATTAGTTGGGGTATGAAATCAACCATCCGTGGCTTTTTTTTCTTATATAAAAAGTGGCCCGAGATAAGCTATACAAATGTTCCTATAGTAATTATCCAAATCTAATTATAAATCTGGTACAAAAACAATAAAAGACTGGAAAATAGCATGACCACCATTTGCAGTACTGTAATCACATTCCGAGACCATAATATAGTGTTACAAATTCAAAAACCATTTGCAACACACTATTTGAGGGATTGATTATTTAGAATGAATTCGATATTTCAAGTAAATAAATAAAAATATGACCACCTATACTTTGGAGACATATAACATTGATGATGTAGAGCTAGAAGCAGAAACACAATGAATTTGTAATTATATTTATACCATAAATTTGGAATTTTGAGAATAAAATTCTTTTAGGAGGCTAGAGATGTAATACCTACAATTTTAAATAGGTAATAATTATGCTAAATTTAATTTTTAGTGTACCAATTTAAATTTTATGAAATTTTGTTGCTTCAAAAATTTACCTCATACTCTTTATTCTACCTATTTTTAATTTTTCTAAAATTTTCTACACCTATTTTCAAAATTACTAAATGCCCTTGGAACTTTTATCTAATTATGAAAATGTCATTTGGTATTATTTGCTTAAAGTCTCCCAAGGAGACTAAATTGGCATCTACTCTCAACCCCTCTACTTGTCTTATTTTTTCTTGTTTCTTTTTTTTTTCCGTCTTCTTCTCTCACTCTTGTCTTTCCTTTTCTCTCCCTGCTATTCATTTTCTTTCTCTCTCTTCTTTTTACTTCCACAATAGCTCAATCAAGGGAGATCCAAGAAGAAAATCAAAGAGCAACACCTTCAAGCTATTTTCTTACTAGATTCACAAAACATTCTTCCACAAACTCATAGGTCAAGGAGGCTTTGACATTTTCAAGATCAAACAACCCTTTTTGGAACTAAGTTTTGAGGTTAGATTTTCAAAACTTATAACATGATTTAAAGTTGTGTTTTAGTATAAAATTTGTGAGAAATGTGTTTTTGATATTTGTGGATAATTATACAATGTTTTGGAAGCTTTATATATATACATCTCTGTTTTGAAGAAGTTCTTGAGCTAGTTTTGAAAAAGTTATAATTTTGGTTTTAGATTTGTATGTTAAGCATGAAAAATTTGAAAGAAATGGTTTACATGTGCTTAAATATGATATTCTAAAGTTTTTGTATATCTTTCTTGTTATGGGATTTGATAAAATAGGTTGGATCGAGCTTTGAAGCTCAAAATCTTTGAAAATAAAAAATTGAAGTTTTTCAGATTTGGTCTCAGGCGGCAGGCCAGAATTGCAGATTGATACGCCAAACTTCATCATTCGGTAGGCCAAACTTTGTCAGCAAGGTCTATAGGCCAACCTTTTTTATTTGGTAGGCCAAATTTCACCCATCGGTAGGCTGGTAGACCAAGCTCAAACGACAGGCCGGCCAAGCAATCCAAAATTTGTCTGTTTTCTTCATTTTGTGATTAGCAAATGTTCTAAGATTATGTTTTTGTATTCAAAGACATTGAGCATATAGGCCCCGTTTGGTTTTGTTCTCAGAATTTTTAAAAATGTTTTCGCACATTTTTTGTGACAAAAATTTTAAAAATACCCTCAGCATAATTCCCAAAAAATTTTTATTTTTCAAAACAAAAACATTTTCACTTATTTTAAAAACAATACCAAACGGCCCCATAAAGTATGGTTATTTTATATGTCTTAGGATAACGACATACTTGGAGCTTTTATAGTAAACTCGGTTGTGTAAACTAGATTTTTTCATTGGATTATTTGCAAGAGGTAGAGATTCTATTACTTATTTTTTGTGAGGTTTCGATTAATTAAAATAAGTACTTTAAACTGCAAGATATGTACATGTTATTGTGTAAGTATATGAATATCACTTATGACACTATAATGTGAGCTCGTCCTATAATGAACAGGGAAGTTAAATTGACTTGACATATGTTGATATAATTTGAGAAGCATAGTTAGAAAATACACTCTATACATAATGGTAAGGTTATAAGAGGAATGGTAAGATGTGAAGAGGGCAACGGCTACATCCTTAGGCATGAATACTCTAAAAGGTAAATAAGGAGGCAACGGTGCTCCCTTGGTTCAAAAGTCACAAAATACACTATACAGAAAATGAGTTGGTAAGGATTTAGGGCTTGATGTCCCCTCACCCAACCACTCTGGAATGATTGATTGAAGTTGTCAAGCATGCTTTTGTGGTTTCATTGAGTAAAGAAAAATTCTCAATCTTGTGTAGATACCGACAAACATTAATTAATCCTAATATGATTATATGTATATCTACGGAACTTGGTAATGTTTAATGCGGGGTATCCATTAGAAATGAACTTATTGGAATTGTTATAAGATGAATAATGTTGTTGACTAACTAACAATTTAGGTGTTAATACGGTAATTAATCAATTGTATTCTCTACTAGGCATGTTAATACTCATCGCTATTATTTTTACCTCTAAGATGGAGTTTAACGTTTTTTATCCAACAAGGAGTGGACATGAATACTTCCTATTACGTGTTGGAATTTCATTTAGCTAAATATATATTTTGCCTGATCATGTAAGATTTTTATATTGTATTGTTGGCTGCGTTAGATATTCTGAAGACTGAAAACTATATAATGATGATGACGACTGTATTTTTAATATTTAGTGCTGTGGTAAAACCGAGGTTTGATATTTTTAATATGTTTTGTTTTGTTTTATTTTGAAAGATCCATGGACACTATTTTATTATTTTAAAATAATATTGTAAAATTTATTTATTTATATTTACTTAATACTACTAACCTCTCTATAGGGGTGTTACAGGATAAAACCATCTAAGTGCCACCTAAATGGTGGGAAATTAGCCACACCTCTTTTGTTAAGGGAACCGGATTAGTCTCACAAAAGGAGCCAATTTTATGACAAAATGGTCCATCAGTAATGTATTAGAATCTAATTGGAAAAAAACAATGTTTCTTTCTTCATCACTTTCTCCATACAAGCTTAGAAAAAAATCCATAGAGAGCACTAGCACAAACTGGCCCCCAACCTATTGTTCTCGCTATATTTTTTTTTTTAAGAATGCCACTTCAAATCTACCTTAGAAGCAAGCTCTTGTGTTGGAGGTCAAAATTAGTCCTTTTTAGAGGTAAAAATCTAAACTTTTTTTTCCATGAATTCAAGTGGTTTTCTTGAGGTTTAAGATAAGTTTTAATAGGGCTTTGGCCATGGTTTATGTCAAAGGAAGGTAACCAAGTTCAAGCACACTAAAGAAGGAGCTAAGACTTAAAAATCCTTTTGGTAAAATCCTAACCCTAGTCTTGATTTTGTTCTTACACAACAAGTGTTTGTTGTAATGCTTATGGACTATGGCATGTACTAAGGACACTATAGCATGATTATTTGGTATGTTATAATGATGATGGTGATGATAGCGAAATGGGAACTAGGTTTTTAAAAGGAGAAAGTATGATAAACTTTGTCAAACATAAAGTTAAAGCATTTTTAAGCATTTTAAGTGTTTGACAAAATGGTTTTGACATGAAAAGAAAATATTATGGCATGATCATTATAAGTATTAAATGCTTGATAATATGTTTGGAAACGTTTACATGTGATTAAACCTTAGAAGGATAAGTTAAAGAAAGTTAAGATGCAAAAAAAAAAATGTGTTTATGGACATTTTACAAGGATTCAAATGTTTAAGGCACTTAGAGACTAAATTATTTTTTGAGTTCAACATGAAATTTATTGAAAATGTCGAGCAAGACAACTTTTGTGAAGAAATCCAGCATGAATTTCAATCAAATCAAGCCGAAAAATGTGGATTTGTTTCTGCCCATCCAGAAACTATATGAAGATGAACGAGTTTGATAAAAGTTAAAACATGAAAGTTATAGGTTTCGTTGAAACTATTTAAAATTATGGATGGTTTGCAAAATGTTGTACTAATTTTAAGTTATAAGTTTTATGAGATTTTAAGTACAAAATTTTGAAACTAGGAAAATGTGGCGTACGGCGCGGGCCCCACCTCAAGCCTCCATAGGACACACCTTCGGGCCCTCGGACTTGTGGCTCTTATTGGTGAACCGTTCCCGTGCCGCCCACTCATCCGTACTGTCCCCTCTGGGGCCCTCTGGCACCTCAGGGATTTATTTCGCGTCCCTCGGGTTCGAACCTCAAACCTCCCTTAAGAGGTTCTTATTTCCATCTTGAGTACCAATTAAGCTAGTAGCTTAATTGGTACT
>CAMOHE010029489.1:0-23284 GCA_946598075.1 Artocarpus hirsutus | reverse complement strand
ATTTAACATAAAAACACAATAAAAACACATTTTTAAACACATTTTCACACTAAGACACTAAAACACTATTTATCACTAAATTGCTATAATTGAGGAGTTTTATGAGAAATATTAATACAAAATGCTTGATTTTAACGTTAAGAAAAGTGCATTTTCTAAGTCTCATCAAATTTAAATAGCCCAACCCCCCAATTGGGAGTCAGTGGCGCCCTAAGTGGCCTGAGCTTAAGCTTGCCTGTATAGTTGTCTTAGTTCATTTTTTTTATTTCTTGGAGAGAATTCTTGAATGTATATTCATTCATTGATATCTTTTTTATGTACATTCATTTACTGCCTTAGTCGACAGATCCTTTATAGAGTATTTACAAAAGAATATCTATCAGAGCTAGAGGTCAAAAAAAGGTTTGGCTCTTGAATCGGCAACAGAACCTCTTTAGGTGCTCTGTATTCCATGGACGGGCGAGCATACTTTCTTCAATGTTGGAAATCATGTATGTCCCTAGCCAAACAATGCTGACAACTCTGAATGGGCCATTCTATTTGAGCCTAAAATATCCATGCCTAGGCTGTTGAACAATAACTTTTTTCAAGACTAAGTCTCCAACTTTGAAGCCTCTCGGTAATATCCTTTTTTATAGTATCGAGCCATAACTTGGTTCCAAGCAGCTGTTCAAATGTAAGCACCATCTCACTTCTCTTCCACCAAGTCGATTTTGGCCATCATGAGCTCGATATTCTATTGCTCGTCATAGTGTTCTACTCTGTAGCTTGGCAAGCTGACTTCTACCGAGATTACTACTTTAGCTTTGTAGACCAGGGAGAAAGGAGTCTCTCTAGTGGCTATCCAAATAGTTGTACGATATGCCTAGAGTACCTTTAAGAGCTCATTGATCTAAGTGCCTTTGAGGCCTTCCAACTTCTTCTTTAGGTTGTCATTGATAGTTTCATTGACAGCCTTAACCTACCCATCACTTTGGGGTGTCCCAGGGAAGAAAAGACCTTCTTGATGCTGAGCTAGTCACACATCCTTATGAGGCTTGCTGCTTCGAGTTGCTTGGTGTTGTTGGTGAGTATCGTGTGTGGGATACAATATTGGCAAATTATGTTCTTCCAAATGAAGTCGATGCACTTAAACTCTATAATGTCGATGTAGGGCTTGACCTTTACTCATTTTATGAGGTAATTGATGACCACTATGTAGTACCACAAGAAGAGGTCCTATTGGATCGATGGCCTATTTCACGAAGGGCCAAAAGCACACACGACCGAGTTAAGTGTCTTGGGATAATGTCCAATTGCTTGAGCAAACTGCTAGCAGTCGAAGCACTTGTCGGTGTATTCTTTACAATCCAAATCCTTTGTCAGTCAGTAGTAGCCTTAGTGGAGGCATTTAAAGGACAATGAACAAATACCCATGATGTTACCACACAGCCCGCTATAGATTTCCTCCATAAGATACTTAGCTTTTAATGGTCCGACACATCTCTGGTTGGGTGTAGTGTAGCCACATCGATAAAGTTTTCTTTCAATTATCGAATACCAGGCCAAGCTATTACGAACATGTTAGGCCCCCTTCTTTGTCCACGAGCAGTTCAGCAATGGTTAGGTATTGGATAATTGGGTTTATCCAGGTTTTTGTTTGTTTAATTACTTCACTCACGAGTTTTGTTCTTCTAATGCTCGGCTCTTCTAGCCTCTCTATTGGTACCGACTGTAAGTTGTCATCCTTGAGGCCTAAAGCTAAATGAGCAAGTATGTCGACTTCTACGTTTTCTACTCTTAGGATTATGTAACTAAAAAGCTTTTGAACTACTCGAGTGGGGCTTTAACTTCACTCAAATAGACCATCATGCACTCATTTTGGCTTTAACCACAAACATGGAATCGTTATGAATACAAATATGGTCCAGTCCAAGTTCCAGCGTAATTCTAAGACTAGCTATCAATGCCTTATATTTGGCTTTATTATTAGAGGCCTTAAAATCAAACTGTAGTGCATAACTGGTTTTATAACCATCCAGGATGATGAGGATAAGTCCAAGCCCCAACCCGTACATACTGGATGATCCGTCTACAAATATTTCTACTCAGTCTTGTGTCAACTCGTACTGCTGCTGACAGGATCAGGGTCTTCCACATATGCCTTTTCAGCTGAGGGGGTGGCCTGGTCGACCCCCCTCTGAACTCGGCTATAAAATTTTCTAGAGCTTGTGCTTTAATGAGATTTGGGTCATGAATTAGATCTTGAATTCTCTAAGCTCAACCAACCACTTGGCCATCTGACTAGAAATTTTTGGATTTTTGAGGACTTAACGCAAAGGGTACTTGGTCAGGATCCTGATGGTGTGCCCCTAAAAGTATAGCCAAAGCTTTTGAGCAAAGGTAGCAAGGATTAAGGCCAGCTTTTCCAACGGTAGGTATATCTCCTCGGCTCCATATAAGGCTTTATTGGTGTAGTATATTGGCTTCTATATTTTTTCTTTTTCCCAGACTAAGATCGAGTTGACTGCCTTCTTGAATACCGCTAGATTGGCATAAAGTTTTCCCCCGATAGAGGTTTAGATAGGAGCGGAGGTATGGCTAGGTACCTTTTGAGACTTTGGATCATTTCTTCATAGTCTCTACTCTGCTCAAACCTTCCCTTGAGTGCCTGAAAATAAGATTAGCATTTGTGCGAGGTAAGTGCATGTCGACAACTGATCGAGACTTCATTGGGTTGACCTCGATGCCATGGTGATTGTCCATGAATTCGAGGAACTTTCCTAATTCTACCCCAAACATGCATTTGGCCAGGTTGAGTTTCATCTTGTACTTGCTGAGTACCTTGAAGCTATCCCAAATATCGACAATGTGATTGGTTGCTTAGATTAACTTCACGAGCATGTCATCCATGTATATTTCCATGGTTTTTTCGATCTATCAAGTAAACATCTTGTTTACTAGACGTTGATATGCGGCCCCAACATTCTTTAACTTGAATGGTATAACGACATAGCAAAATAGCCCATGATCTGTCAAGAACGCAGTTTTAACTTGGTCCTCATCGGCTATTCTGATCTGATTCAGAGTATGCATCTATGAAGCTCAGTAGTTCATGGCTAGTAGTTGCGTCTACTAACTGGTTGATTCGAGATAGGGGAAGTAATCTTTCGGGCGCGCCTTGTTTAAGTCCATAAAGTCAATACAAACTCGCCACTTCTAGTTGGCCTTCTTGACTAAGTCCACACTCGCCAACCACTCAGGATAGGTGACCTCTCGAATGAACACAGCATCCAGCAGCTTCTAGACCTCTTCATTTATAGCAGCTTGCCTTTCTGGGTTAAAAGTGCTTCTCTTTTGGATAAGGGGTTTGTGCTCGAGGTTGGTGTTTAAATGATGGCTGATAATGTTTGGGTCAATCCCAGGCATGTCCTCATGGAATCAGACGAACACATTTCAATATTCTATTAGGAACTTCTCTAGATCTGCTTGGATCTTAGGCTTTAGCTAAGACCCAAGCATGACCGTTCAAGTAAACCGATGGTTTATAAAGTTAATTAAAGGGAAAGTAAACCAATAGGTTACAAAGTGAAGTAAAGAAAAAAGGAAACTAATAGGAGACAAAGAAAAAAGTAAAAAGGAATGAACTTTTATGTTTAAGTTATGTTATCAATTGAGTAGATTGATAATAAGAAAGGCTAACTAATAATCAGGTGTCATTTGAACAGGACATAGAAGCCAACTAATAGAGCGCAAAGGAAATGAAATGGAAACGCTAAAGCAATATCTACGTAAGTCTCAAACCTCGCCTATGGCATGAAGAAAATGATTTTCTAATGCTTTATATATGTTTGCTAATGATACGAAAGTTGTTTTTTAAGTATATTTGCATATGTTATGCATTATGTTTTAAAGTTCAAGTTATGGTTTGCAATATGATTGCATTTGCTATGCTTAATGCTTAAGTATTAAGTTATAGCATATGATATGTTAGCATCTAGTATGCTTACTAAAGTTTACAAGAAGGAAAATCGAATATGTTAATTAAGTGCTGTACCAGCCTCCTTGATGTGAGGTATATAAGTTATAATAAAATTATGACCTCGTTGTTTGATGGTCTTAAGTCTTTCACAAGGAAAGCATCATGTTATATTAAAGTCATGATCTCATAATTAATGATATTGGTACGAACACACATGTTAACAAAATAAGGAAAAATAAGAAGTTAAAGTAAGTTATGAATAGTCATAAAAAGTTCATAAATAGATGTACATAAATGAGCATAAATAGAATCATATATTATGATTTTGCTTACATTTCTTGTCATGAAAATGTTTATGTGAAATGTTATGAAAAACATTTTGAAAAAATATTTTACCATAAAAGTTTATAAAAAACAATTTATGGAAAATGTTTACAAGAAAGGTTAATGAAGAAGTTTTATGAAAGAAAGTTTTAAATGTGTTGTGAGATAATGTTTGAACTTACTGAGCGTAAGCTCATTATATGTTCCTCCACACTATAGGTAGTCCTACGAAAGACCAATAAAGCTGGTTGAAGAGCTCGATGCTGCAGTGGACAGATGTGATAGTTGGGTATGGATACTACTACAATTTGTTTCTGCTGCTCAAAGAAAATGTTTTCCACTATTTGATATAGTGTTTTCAAAGTTTTAAAAAAGTCAATGTTTAAGGAAATATTTTACGAAAAACATTTCAAAAGAAATATAAAGTTAAGTTTTAAGCTATGTTTGAATTTACGTTGCAACGGATGTTGGAACAGCTTTTTAAGAATGTTTGAAAGTATGTGATAAGTAAACAATAAAAAATAAAAAATAAAAAATAAAAATTATTTGGTATTTTCTTACTTGAAAGTAAGATTAAGTTAAAGAAAAATATGTTTAAGCAAGCTAAATGACAGCCCAAAAAAACGGAACGTTGCAGTAGGAAATACGATATTTTGGTTCTTTGACATTTAATTTTGATAGATTATTCCCCGAATTTTGATTCTTTCACATTAGTTCTAGTTTAAGCCACGAAAAAAAAACGACAAATTTAACAAAGAAAGAACAACGTATAAATACAGAAAACGTTACATTAATAACTATATTACGTGCAAAGGATTCCAATTTTCTATGGGATTTAAAAATAATGAAGACAACATTTGGCACATGAGATAAAATTTTTGTAAATTCAAGTTATCATGCAATGATACTTGATTTTTTTTTATTAAATTTCAAAAATTCTTCGTCAATTTTAATATTAGAAATCAAATTTGCCAAATAAACAAAGTTTAGAAAGTAATACGGTAAAATAAAAAAATCAAAAACTGCAGTGTAATGATTAATAACTCAAATTTCACAGCCCGTACAACTTATAAAGTATCCATCCAACACTAAACTTTTTATCAAATTTATTTAAAAAAAGAAAATAATAAAAGACTTAAAGAAAATAATAATCTTAAACCAAACCATAATCCAAAATAAAGTAAAAATAACAAATATGAGACTTATGAGAATATATATAAAAAAAAAAAAGAAAAAAGAACAGAACAAAACCAAACAAAAAGAATGATAAGTAGGAGTTGCTCATAATGCCCCCAATTCACGCCAACACGTGATCTTTTTTAGCGGAAACAAAAATTTATTTTCACAAAAATCTCAATATGATGAAAAAAAGTTCAAGGGAAAAACATACACCTCTCAACTTATGAATTAAGCTCCACAACTTAACATAATTATTTTAATTTAGCATAATTATTTTGAAAAGAAGAAGAAGAGGTGCTTGCGCTTAGAGTTTGATGGGGACAGAGGCAACAAACAAAATATATGAATAATTTATGGATGTGGGTACTATATATAACGTAGTATCAGAATCCCTTAAAAAAGGATGTCTAATTCAAATATTTCAGCTTAACTTAATTTCTGTATATTTATTCCAAGCAAAAAAAAAAAAAAAACATCCTTTGATCTGCTTATATACTACCAGAAAGAAGAGGTTGGTTAAAGGATTGTTGGCGGGACAGTTATAGTGAATAAGAAATTCAGAAGTAGGAATTTCATGTAGCATATTGAGTCCTTTCCTACATATGTGACTAAAATAACCATTATGAACTAACCTTGTCTAATCATTCAATTTCTAGTCCTCTGCTTTGTTTCAAGGCCTGTTATGTAATTTCCTTTTGATCAATTTTATTAACAGAAATTGATTATTTTTATGAGCCCATTTATAGGGGATATAGACATCTGTCATATATATATATATATATGCATCCTCTTTTCAATAATAATACCAATATTTTTTGTTTTGTGTGTGTGTGTGTGTGTGTGTGTGTGTTATATCTTCGTTTATTTAATGAGAAACAAAAAATATTGGTATTATTATTGAAAAGAGGATGTATATATACATATATATATATATATATATATATATGCTTTAAGAAGAAAGAACTTGTCATTATCTTGTTGGGAAAAAGTATATCTAAGAACCTAAATTAAATGACTTGGTCCATGTCCTATACTGCTTTTCTTATTCTTATATTTATTAATTTGATTTTGTCTTCTTTATTTACTGTTTGCAAAAGACTACCGCGAAAAGATATTTATATCTATATTATTTGTTTTTGAATTACATATGCACTCTCCCAACGCTCCAACTAACAATCTGCGTAAGATAGCGATTGTGTATTGAGAAAAGGATAATGTTGTGGCACAAAAAAGGGCAATATTATTTTAGGTATTTATATTGGTAGCGTGTTTTACCAAGAAAAAGAAAATGTCAAAATCAAAGGTTCCTGCGCCGAGTCAGTTTCTATAAGCCAACTTCTAATTCATACACCCTGATTTTTTTTTTTAATAGGAATTAGTCTATAAAACTCATAAATATGAGTGGGTACAACCATAGACGGAGGCAATGTCAAGCCCCCCTGATCAATTCTTTTGTTCCATATACATATACATATACACACACACACACACACACTAACATATAATATATTTAAAAAATACACAAAATCTCCCCTAAAATTAGAATGTGTAATACATGTTTTCCTCCTTTGACAAAATTTTTTGGCTCCGTCCCTGGTACAACCAACGAGCCAAATCTCTATGAATTTCATCAGCAGGAGCTTAAGGGCTTGAGAGAAGGAATAAATAACAACCAACTAATACAAACGAACAAACGACAACCAATTTAAGGGTAATAGCACCAACGACAAGTCGTTGGGCTCTATACATGCACATCCTAACAACCAAATATAAAAACGAAGAAACGACAACAAACATATGAGTAATAGCACCAACGACAAGTCGTTGGGCTCTACATCATACATGCACAAATTAACGAAAAAGAAGTCAAATCCAAAGTGAAAAAACGAACTATAGCTCCAATATTGGAAGCTAGCAATCGTACGTTACGTGTTGGGGAATTTTCCATCAAATCAATGACAACTCAACACGTGTCATCTTTAATCGACCAAAGTCAGTACTCGACCACAACAAACAAGATGAATGAAGAAAGTAATTATTGAGGACGAAGCCGAAGAACTCTGAAAGTTCGGAAGGGGACATCATTCCCCTTATTGAAGTAAGATCCTCTCCTCAAGACTGAGGTCGAGCTAATATAACCGTATGGAGATGGGCACGTGTCCGTGTGTCAAGGCGACTACTCTGATACGATACGTCGCCCACCATGTACCTGGATCACGAAGAGCACATGAACATGCGCAAATCCCAAAGAAAAGGATAAAAAAGATGAATAATAACGAACATTCTACTTATAATTTTTCCAAGTACGGTAATAAAATGGAATCCTTAATCTAAAAAAGAATATGACATGTTAAAAATCTAATGATTGAAAAAACAATCATAAAATTTTTGACAACCTTATTATAAATAGAATGAAAAACTAATTAAGAAAGCATATTAAGCTCATTTCTTACCATATTGATTGTTCTCTCTTCTTCTTTACCTTGCTCGAATATATCTCCATTACTGTTTGGTTAAGTTTTAAAGTATCTTTATAGATCAACCAGCAACCATCCAGAGGCAAGGGAGCTCTAGACATTCCACTAAAGATCATCAAAGTAGGTATAAGGAGATCGATCGAGCTCTAGACATTCCACTAAAGATCATCAAAGTAGGTATAAGGAGATCGATCGATGTTTGGAAATCGACTCCAACAGTAGGTCAATAGACTACCCTTATGCCAAGTCCTACAAACCAAACCTCATTAAAATATCTTAACATAAAACGATCAATGGTAAAAATCAAAAGGAAGAAAAAGAGTACTTAATCTTAGTATCCTACGAAAATAGGTAGCTAGGAAGACCAACCACATTTCTTGAGATAAACAACTTGCCAAAACCTGAAATCCGTCAATCACTGTTCTAAAACCTATATTTAAACTACTTTTTAAGCAAACTTATCTGCTACTTGATTGCCTTCTTTAAAGATGTGAGAAACTCAGATACATGTATATATTATTATATGTAAGGTGATGATGAGACTTAGAAAATACATATTTCTTAAGGTTAAAATCAATCGTTTTGCATTAATATTTTTTGTTAAACTTCTTAATTATCGCAATTAAGTGATAAAGAGTATTTTAGTGTCTTAGCGTAAAAATATGTTTAAATATGTACTTTTAATATGTTTTTATATTTACTAATATTTTTGGTAATTTTTAAAATCATTTCCTTATATAGAATATTAGTTTAGTTTGAAAGTAATCGAAACCATAAAATTAATGAGTGGTAATTTTATCTTGAATCTTAATGTATTTGATAGTTTATAAGTTTATAAATATGTTCTTTAATATGTTTAATAACTTCTAAAAGTATTTCCGTCTTAAAAATATATCCGTGTCAAACTTAAAGAGACTAAAATTTTAAAAGTTTGTAATTATTTTTGTATGTTTTAATGTAAAATAAATATTCTTAAAATTGTTGTAAATATTATGTTTGTAAAATAATTACTTTGTTTTAATGCTCTATCTTTATAATTGAAATCTAGCGAAAAAAGGGCGCAAAAGGGCAAAATCATACAACAAATTCCTCAAAAAGCATAGAAGATTCGAATTTGAATCTAGAAAACACGTGGCTTCTCTGCAGCCGTTAGATGTGCGGCAAAAACCTCCTTCATCATCGGATTTTTGACACGTGTCTCATTTGCTCCAACCAGCAAAAAGAGCCGCAAGTGGGTCCCACGCCTATTTTGTTTCGTCAGATCGCGTGTGCGATTTCAGGTGGCGTCGGTGAGCTCATCATTCAAACCGCTCATTTCCAGATCTAACAGTCCACGATTGCTCAGTTCAAAGGCCCACAGTCCCACTGGTCCCATTTCTCGCCGCATTTCTTCACCGTTCGAGCACACATTCAACGCTCCAGATGAAGCTGTACTCGTAAATGCTGCTGCCACACAACAATGGATTTCAACTGAAAATTCACACTCTCAGGAGCAGAAATCGAGGGAGAAAAAGCAAGAAATACTTTTTAAGAACCAAATTAATCCGAAATTGTCAAAGAATTAAATAGTAAAAATGTTGAAAAACTCTCCTCTACAGTGGCGTTTTAATGCCTGTAAATACTGACGCCTCTAGCCTCAGTTATATAAGTCCCTTGCAGTGTAAAATACTGTTGTTTAAATAGTATAAGTTTTTTTTTTTCAATTTTAGTTTTTATTTCAGTTTTTAGTTTAAGTTTTTGTAAAACATTTTTCAGACTATGCTGTAAAAATTTTGTTTAATAGTATTTCTAGTATTTTTATTAAATGTGGCTTTTTAATTTTTTTTTTAGCCGAGGTGTGAAGAAAAAACTCTGGTAAAATCATGCTAAATATTGGTGGTTTTTTTTTAGTTTTTGAAACAGTTATAATGCAAAAATATTTTCAAAGAAACTTAGGATTTTAATATTTTCTTAGCAAGAACTCTGTCAAAATTTCAGTTTTAATTTTCTGATGACATAGACTAATACAAATAATGCTTGGAAGGACCTTGACTAGCCGTAGACAGAAAATGGCTTAGTAAATACTTAACTTATTATTTTGGTTGTTAATTTACTTAAGTAATGAAGAAATTCTGGTCACTTATTAAAATGAGTTTTTGCTGAATTATAAACACGAAATGGCACAATAAAATCTTAGTAATTCTTGATTTATTGTGAGCATAGGATGGCATAATATATTCTTAAACCAATAAATAAATAATTAGAGAAATTAAAATTTGTTTAAGTTGATTGCCAGAATAAAATCTTTGAACCTTAGCTCTGTTATAATTATTGTTTTACCCTTTTTAATTTGTTGCTATTATTGTTTTTTTTTTTTAAAGTTATTTTAAATTAATTGCACTTATTGTTAAAGTTTCATTTTAATTTAAACTCCATTTTTTGTTATTAAAGTTTCAAAATAATGAAATTCTAAAAATAGAAAAATTGCTATAAAAATGTGTAAAATATTGTAAATATATATTGTAAATAATAAATATTAATTCTCATTATTTTTTAGTTAAAATAAATAAAAAGTTAATATAATAAATATATTGAAACTAAATAAAATCTTTTGTCATGGGCTCGACTTCGAATTCATCGAGTATTTATTACTTGAGACAATCTTAATACTTTAGGTTTCATGGAATTGCACATGAATAGGTGGCCAACTAATGTGATGCCATAAATATTATTTCATAGAAATATCTGCCATTAAATATGAGTTGATCATTCTAATAAGGGCCGATGAAGCTAAATCCATTTCTCCATGATCTCAACGATCTTCACACTCAGAGTGCACTAGATACAATTAATTGGGATTATTCAAGCTGTAATTATAGTTTCCGTAGTGGATAAATATTTCGCTGGGTGGTGCCGGTAGAAATGTGCCAACCGGGCATAATTTCCTCATGCGTGTTTCTGTAGCTGAAGTGATTATATGGAAGTCTGATGTGGCAACACGGCTAGTTGGAGTACTATTAATAAAAGGTAACGCAATATTACCTATAATAACTGCTAGCGGCAGAGCTTGACTGTTTTTGCCGGTGGAGGGGTTACGTTAAAAAGTATTTAATTGATTTTATTATATATAAATATAGTTATATGCTTTGATTATCAATAAAAGTACAATAAAATAAATTTTAAATTTTAATGGAGATATAACTATACTTTTTCTTGTAAAATAAAAATAAAATTAAAACTTTAACAAAATTTTAGGATAAAAATTAAAATTTTAAAACTAGGGTGAGGCACGTGCCCTCGTTCAAGAGTATATGGCTCTGTCACTGATAACTAGGTAAAAATGATGGAATTTCAACGCACTTGCATATTAAAAAATTAAATATGACGTACTTCTACATGAGTTCATTGCTGGAAACCAAATGGTGTGTAATTAAATAAATATATCTATGTATGTAGCCTTTTTTTTTTTTTTTTGGGCTTTGAAATATGCAAGTTGTGTTTGTATCTTCTAATTAAGCGAATGTCTTCCAAGTCTTATCTTCTTCGTGTGGACAGTGACAAAGACAGTGGGTGGGGGGCCAGGTTTTTTATTTTTATTTTTTTTACACATAGTAGTTTTAATTTTAATACAATAAATACTCAACTCCCTTAAATTAATAGTATTCTAAATGATAGTATAATCTTAATAAAAAAATTTAGCCCCCACCAATAAATCCGTCATTGCATATAGATCACACTTGACTAAAATCCCATATCCATAATTTGATTTATTAATCTAGTGCAAAGATTTCTCATCCCTCACTACTCATTAAAAATTAACCATACATATATATCATTAAAAATCAACCATATATATATATATTTATATGTATGTAGCATTCTATCTCATTCCTAGAGATATCCATCAAATAAGCATATTAAGGAAGATCATGAAGGGCACTCATTTTCTTGTCATATTTCTCATATTGGCTTTGGCAACTTTCATTGCCTCAGCCTATGACCCAGGCCCTCTCCAGGACTTCTGCGTAGCAGTTGACGACCCTAGCAGGGCATGTACGTATGTGTATTGATTTTGTTTTTGTTTATTTTTCTTTTTTTGTTTAAAGCATGTACGTACGTGTATTTTCTTTGTTTGTTTGTTTTTTCTTTTGTTTAATACAGTTCGCATCTGTACTGTTTTTGTTTGTTTTTTAATGCATGTACGTATGTTTTAATAATGTTTACTATTAACATTCTCGCATCATGTTTGTGCCACTTGTTCGATACTAACTAGAAATTTGATGTTTTACAGTATTTGTGAATGGGAAATTCTGCAAAAACCCAAAGTTTGTTGATGTAGACGATTTCTTCACTTCTGGGCTCGACATTCCTGGGAACACAATTAACAGAGTTGGATCCAATGTGACCACCGTGAATGTTGATAGAATTCCTGGGATCAATAGTCTGGGGGTATCATACGCTCGCATCGACTTTGCACCATTAGGCCAAAACCCGCCTCATATTCACCCTCGTGCCTCTGAAGTCCTCGCCGTCGCAACGGGAAAACTATTCGTCGGTTTTGTGACGTCGAATCAAGACGGAAACCGCCTCTTTGCAAGGATCTTAAACCAAGGAGATGTGTTTGTGTTCCCAATTGGTTTGATGCACTTCCAATACAATCTGGGACGTACTCCAGCACTTGCCTTTGCTGTTCTCAGCAGCCAAAACCCAGGAACTATTACGATTGGAAATGTAATCTTTGGATCCAAGCCTTCAATTAACCCTGAAATCCTTGCCAAGGCCTTCCAAATGGAGAAGAATACTGTCAGCTTTCTTCAAAAGCAGCCCTGGGATGACAACAGCTAGATCATGAGCAAGAACTATATATGAAACACTACTGCATGAACGAGGAGTGTTAGAAATACTCTCTTTCTTACTCTCTTTTATGCTCTTTTTTATCATTGCTTGACACGTAAAATCCACAAATATTATAAATTATTATTTTAACAGAAAATTCGATAATAAAATCTACGTGTCAGATAATAAATAGAGAGCGTAAAAAAGTAAGAAAAAGAGTACAGCTAGCCATCCTTTTGCATGGATATGTTATCTATTTCCGTACCCTCTTAAATATGTTTGCTATGTATGTTCGCTGTTTGGAATAAATAGCCTGGTCACGCATGTGGTGGTAAGTCCTTTTCCAATTGTGGAACTTCCCTACTGCAGTGTTCCACTTTGAACTTGCCCAATATAATTATAGGTATCTTATACAATTTGAATAAAACTAAAACTTAAGTACATGAAGTATATATGTGCAAATATTCATGCATCAAACATGCATATATAAATTTCTAGATTATATAGTTATATACAGTTCATGACCATGAATAGGCGTTGACATTAGTCGCTTTCTGTAATTTTGGCTTAAAAAAACCATTTCTCGTAACCACAAATGCACTTAATAATGGTAATCATATTGTGATTATGTCGTGGACTAAAAAGAAGTTGATCAATGGGTTAAGTGCAGCCAACAAGACCAGTGGAGTCCAATTTTATCAGTAAGTTGTAACAATAAAACACATGGAAATAAATCCTTTACTTTGGCGAACATGTACTATCTTAACTTTTTTGTTATAATTTTTCTTAATTTAATAATATCCGAGTGGGGGTACGGCTATGAGGTAGGATTTAGATGTCAACTTAATTGCAACTTTATGCTCAAATATTCATACTTTCTCCGAGTCAATGGTCTATTTTGTCTCATATTGCACTTACAGCAGGCCTTACTAATTATAAAAAAGTTTTTTATATTTTTATGTTATATATTTTAAGGAGATCAAAAAACTATACCCTATATTTTAGATTGTTGTACGTTTATCTATTTAGAAAAATATCAACATACCCTCAAAGAAAATTCAAAATTAAAAAAAAATCTAAATATAAACAAATTGAAAAAAAAATTAAAGACCAAAAAACAATCTTTTTGGCTCACCCAACGAAGCACCACCTACTCCACACACAATCCGCTCGACCCAAGACGTACGACTCCCTATAGCCGATGGCTATTGCTAACTTGTATCAAGTCAAGTGCCACCCTTGTCCTCGGCCTATGGAGGTGATCGCCTAGCTCTAAGTAACTAAGCCTCACGGACCTCAAAATTTGTGATGCCCACCTAAATCTAGATCATATGATCGAGCCCATCGCCATATTCACTAAGATCTACATGACTCAATGCCAGATGCTGCCAAGCCCCACCACGAGCCTACCAAACTTAGTACGGCTCAAAACTGATTGTTAAGAAAAGACACAAATTTAGCCTAAATTCTAAATGTAAAGGATATATAAATAAGCATTAGCCTAGAGTATAGTGTATAATTTTTCCATGCCCTTAAAATACATAGTATATAGTATAAGGAACATTTTATTACAAATTAGTAAGGGTATAGCACATCGGGATTAAAAAAGTAACCACTTAAAGAAACCAAATTAAATGTTAACTACCCAAATCTCATAAAATCATAGAAAGTTGCCCTTCAAACCTAATATCACCAGCAAATCAAACTCTTTATTGCCCCAAACCTAGCCTTTCTCAACCATATTGTCGCAGCCACCCCGCGACAATGCCAGTAGTGTGTTACCTGCAAGCCATCCCGTTATGGCGCGGTGCTTTTGTTGTAAGGGCGGTGGGCGGGTCTTTCACCATTGTTGGAGGCTTAATATAAGATTTTTTTTATTAGAGGGAAACAATCAGGGGTTTTTTAACAGAAGAAGAAGGGTACATGAATTTTCTTTTTTATTATTTTTTTCTTAATATTTTTATGAAATTAAAATTGAGTTAACTAATTAGAAAGGTAAAGGGACATAGAACAAAGACGGATACAAGGGACCAAAATAATTTTTTAAAAAAAATTAAAGCAACTATTTTTTTTTAATATTATCCAAAGGAAGATACCTTAAACCACAACTACCCATACGGACGCTAAGAAAGTTATAAAGGTTTGTTAAAAGGTTGGTAGATGAAGATAACAATATAAGTATGATGATTCGTGGATTCAACATATATGCAAAGGAGAGTCTTTTATTCTGCTTTCCCCGTATATACATATATTAATGACCAACAATAATAAACGACAAATGTCAACTAATCCTTCAATTTAGTCATTTTTCCTGTGTGATTTTGTTTTCTTTTGAGAAAAAAAAATGTAAATAATGACTTGAGCACGTTATTCTATAATATAATATGAGAGTTGATCGTATAAATTTTCTTATAATAAAAATAAGTATCAAAACCTTTAGTTATTAGTGAAATAATAAATTTCTACCCCTCAAAAAATTATGATTAAGATTATATATATTAATGCTGGGTAGAATTTTGGATTCTTGCATTTTTGAAAACCTAACGACGTTTCCTCCAAAAAAAAAAAAAAAAGAAAGAAACCTAACGACGTGTCATATTCACCAGAAATTGGTCAATGTTTCCATGATCATTGTCATATCATGATATATTTTTGTATTGTATGTTTGTATGAATGCAATAATTCAGGACAATACTATGGCAGCCAACATATTAATGTTTACAATCTTTGTCTCTCCTCCTCGGCCGGACTGAAAGTTAGAAACATTTTGATTTCTTGGCAGCCGCAGCGTCCGTTACGTATTTTAGACTTTATTTCCTCTTGCAAAAATTCGTTTTAATACTCTGTTTATTTTTCGTAATTGTTACAACAATATCTTGCATTTCTATACCATTAGCATGATACCCAAGAAATATTTTTCCGGCTTCCCAAGAATATTTTAGAACGTGAAATATCCTTTCTAAATAATTAACCTAAACTTATTTTAAAGTGAAATTAATTATGTAAAGTTTAATTATTAAATATGTCAAGTGTGAATTTAATATTAATTTTATTTATTTAAGATTTTATTTCATCTGCTACATTTAAAAATTTGATTTTTAGTTTTTAAAATATCAAATGATATTTTTACACTATATATTTTTTATATTTACGAAAATACCTTAAGCCTTTTATTTTATTTTCTCTCTCTTTCTTTCTTCATTTTTCACTCTCTCTCTCGTTTCTCTCTGCCCTCTCTCTTCCCTCTCTTTTTCTTTGAATTTTTCGTTAGATTTAAGGCAAAAGATGAAGCTCAATCATCAAGTTTTTATCCAAAAATGTCTATCAAAGGTTCACCATTTTTCTCTCGAAAATTTTCATTTTCATTTTGAATCTTCTATGCATTTTTGCAATCCGAACTTTGATGAGCTTAGATAACATTTAATCTAAGTTTATGGGACTTGTTTTACTATGAATCTAAGCTTTATTTCAACAAAATTTGATTTAAACAAGTTTTGACATTTTTCTTTGATTTTCAAATCTATTGTGAAATTGAGTTTAAATTTGGAAACAATAATTTAAATTTGTTATATTCTGGTTTTCTATGTTTTCTGTGTGATTTTTATGCTCTGGGAATCGAAAGACGGGTTTAAATTTGGGTTTTTAGTTCAGGGTCGTCGAAACTTAAAACCTGAAATTTTTCAGACTTTGACAGTTCGGTAGGTCAAACTTGATCTTTGGCATGCTAGATTCAACCAGTTCGGTAGGCCAAACTTAAGAGGTTAGTAGGCCAAACTGTGCAGGTTTGGTATGCTGAACCAGGATGTTCAGCAAGCCGACTATGAACTTTGAAATTGTATTTTTACTCCCAACGTTCAATGTTTAATGATTCCAAAATGTTTCCAAAAGGATTATGATTTTGGGTGATGATTATTTTGAGTCAAAAGGTACATTGATAATTGAATTAACATAACGATATTTGTTAAAAGTAATTTCTGATTTTAAATACAGTTTTTAAGGTTTTAAACGTATACGGATCTTACGTTAAATTTTGTTGGAGCTCATATTATTGGAATTTCAAATGAGGTAGGAAATTCTTTTCCCTTTCTTTGGCAGCCCTTTTTAAACTGTTTTGGCCAAATGCTTGACCTTTTGAATGATTGTTGAAAATAATTTCTGTTTTCGATTTTGAAGGATTGTATTTTAATATTCTTTTCGATTTTCAAAACCCGTACGATGATATATTACTAAGTTTCATTCAAGTAAGTATTTATTGATTTTTCTCAAGATCTTGAGGTTTGTTTGCGAATGATATTTTTATCTATGATCATTGTTTTTAAATAACTTGTTTTTAACTAATTATCCTGCTGAGCTTTTTACTCACGTTTTCTTGTTTTTAAAAATCCCCCTTCTAAGTTTGAAGAAGAAGGAAGATCCTAGGATCAAAACCTGGCTCTATGAGCAGATATGATATTTTCTCTAGAACTGTAGTATGATGCATGTACTGTATGAGTTGTCCTGGTGTTGATGTCGTTTTTGTCTCTGTCAATTGTATATTTTTAATTTATCTTAGAGACAATGATTTTCAGTATTTTTTGTACTATTATTCTTGATACTTGTATTTAATTTACCTACTCACCTTCGTAGTAAGCGACCACGTGATAGTGAATGATAATAATATCTTGGCCCCACCTTCGTGGCATTTACGTGATGATGACCATCGATGATATTTATTTACTTTCATGAGTATTTACTTACTTTTTCTTTATTTACCTTAATTTCATCATTTTTACCTAAAACTCACTAACCCCTACCTCAGGACGTCACATAATAATTTCAAAAATAGTTTGAACAGAAAATAAAACAATTTAAAACAAAGCACTACTAGTATGGTATTTTTTTCACTCCCTACCGTAGAATATAACTCTTTTTAATTTTAAAATATTTTTAGAACATTGTTAGGTTTTGGTTAATTAATGAGAAGTGTAGAAAGGACATTTTGATGTCTCCAAAAAGAACCTCCACTATGAAATGACATTTTTTAAAATGTGTGTACTATTTTAAATTTAAAAAAGTACAGGTAATTTTATGAAAGTTAAATAATAAAGGATACAACAATGATTTATTTAACTTTTTTAAAGAGATCTAGGGTATATACAAAGTGATGTCTTGGATCGTATATGTCTTCGTAACTGTAAGAAAGAGCTTCAAATTTATGTTGGAAAAAGTTTCAAGTTAATTTTGTAATGGGGTGTTTTAGGAAGTGTAGATAAAACTGAAAATTGTAGCACATAAAAGCTTTATATTGTAGCTTATTTTTTCTGATTACTACTGTAATATGTGAGAACTTTACACTGTGTCAACCAAAAGTTTTAGTACTTAGGACTCATTTGGCCAAACATTTTTTTATAGTCCGTTTTAGAAATGAGTTTGATCCAAAAGAGAGTCATGAGCTTGTACTAGAGTAATTTGAAAATGTGTTTAGGAGTCATGGTATAAACTATGGTTGGAGGTTCAAACTAATTTTTTTATTACAAAATTTAAATTGCTATAGTATTTTTAGTTCAAACCTTGGTTATTTAAGTTTATTGTTTTTTCTTCTGCTTTCTCTCCCTTTCCTCGTAATTGGGACAAGGTTCGGAATAAGAGGTGGCTAGAGCATGTAAAGCTCCCGTATAACCCAACAACTGTTAAGGACAAAGCACAAAAGACTTGGTCTATTATGATTTATTAATTAAAACACTCTAATGATCATTATCTAAAGCACATAATATATGCTGAAGATAGCACAACTCATTAGTAGATTATTTTATTTCAGCAAGTTAACTAATTGCATTTATATGATAAGTGAAACTGAAAAGGATTAGCCAAAAAATAGTGAAAACTGAAAATGATCATAATTATGAAATAATAAAGTGGTTCTAAACTTGATCTTTATCATTCTATAAAGTTTTTTCCTCCTTTTCTGAAAGGTGGAGTTCAAATGCAAATTAAGAAAGGATTTCTTACACGTTTTTATATACATATAATATACATATATATACAACCTTGATATACTAAATTATTTGTTTATTTATCTTTAGGTAACCTACTACTGAAGCAAGCATAAATATAAATTTCCACATGACATCGACCACAAGGACTTTCAAAAATGAGACAGCAAATGTACCCATAAGTGGATCCTATTAGGTTACAACCCTTCCTAACTAATGTACCCATAAGTGGACCCTATTTGATTTGAATACTTGCGGTGATTTTCCTCAATCATTTCAAATAGCAGGAAGCCATGAACCAATCAAATGAAAGTTAGTTCATATCTTGATTTTAACAACTCTTGACATTCAAGGACACTAGCTAATACAGGAAACAAAAGCTATTAAAAGAAAATCAGCGAAGAATATTCTCTCAATAGCAATTTACAGAGTTATCTCTAACAGTTCAGGAAGCTCCATATCTAGCTAAATAAAATACAATAAATAAAGGAGTCGTTGAAAACTGCAAAATTGAAGTTATATATCTATGGACACAAATTTTAGGGCCGGCTAAACGTCCTTAATTAATTAATCATCAAACAATAAATTGAAAATATCGTACGTACAAATATTGAATCGAACAAACCTTCAAAAAAATTCGAATATATATCTAATTAAGTTATACTATATTTATGGTACTTTTGCGAATATATGGCAATAAGATTATAACTTGTTGGGCAAATTCAGCAGTCCAAGCACTATCTAATTAAATAAACATATATCTATTTGTAGTGGTTTTTTTTTTTTTTTTTTTTGCTAATGATCTATTTGTAGTGGTTGAAACATAAGGAAACAAACTTCAAATACAATATCTTATGCAATTATACGGATAACCACTAATTGAAACGAAATTTAGAATTAGTCCTTAATTACCTGCTTCACATGCAGGAACAAGTCTAAGGGAACTCCCACCTATAAATTCACGCATTCTAGCTCAAGAACTTCTCATCTCTCACCGTAGAAAACTAAATCATACATCATTATTGAGGTTAATTAGTCATCAAATTAAAGATGAATTCGGGTGTTTATTTCCTTCTCACCATTGCCATATTGGCTTTGGCAGCCTCCATTTCCTCTGCCTATGACCCAAGTCCTCTTCAAGACTTTTGTGTAGCAATAGATGACCCCACCAAAACTTGTATGTGTACATCACTTTTTTCATAAAGGAATGCTAATAGCATTTTTTTTCTCACTCTCTTCATTTACTGTCTGACATGTAGCATCCACTATCACATTTTTTGTTTAGATAATAATTTATCATATTGGTGGACTCCATGCATCAAACATTAAATGCAAAGAGTATAAACGAGAGTAAGAAAGAGAGTGAAGCTAGCATTTCTATTATTCACATAGTAACTTTTGTGTGTTTGTTTTACCGGTTTAAACTAAATTTTCTTAGTTTAAATCGGTTTTGTTACAGTATTTTCTCTTATAAAATTTAAATTGTTGTAGTGTTGATCGGTGAAACAAAACACCACATTTACTTTTATCATATTACTATTCTTGTTACTAACAATATTTTTGTTATATATGTTTTTGACAATTTGTTTGGTACTCCTTAACTGACAACTGTTTGTTGTCAAGCAGTGTTTGTGAATGGGAAGTTTTGCAAGAACCCTAAACTGATAACTGCCAACGATTTCTCCACTTCGGGTCTTAACATTCCCGGAGACACCAACAACCAAGTTGGTTCCAACGTGACTAATGTGAATGTGGACAGAATTGCGGGTCTCAACACTCTCGGCATACAATTGGTCCGAATCGACTTCGCGCCATACGGCGAAAACCCGCCCCACACCCACCCCCGCGGCACCGAGATCCTTTTCGTCGTGGAGGGGACGCTTTTCGTCGGTTTTGTGACTTCAAACGCAGACGGAAACCGCCTCTTCACGAAGATTTTGAACAAAGGAGATGTGTTTGTGTTCCCAATTGGGATGATCCACTTCCAGTTCAATGTGGGACATACCCCGGCTTTGGCCTTCGCTGGTCTCAGCAGCCAAAATGCCGGAGTCATAACGATTGCAAACACTGTGTTTGGTTCAACTCCTCCAATTAATCCTGATGTCCTTGCCAAGGCCTTCCAACTTGACAAGAATGTGGTTGAGCAACTTCAAGAGAAGTTCAAGCCTAAAAATTAAGACAGAGAAATTGCTATATACATGAATGGGCAGTGACCTGATCAAGTGGCAGCGTCTTTTTTTATGTAATTTCATATAATAATGTGTGTTGTAGTTGCGTTTTCTATGATTTACCAAAATAAAGAGGAAGGTCATATGCATATACTGCCTATGCCTTTCTCTATATATTGTGGGATTTGAGTAGGTCATGTGTGTATTTCAAAATAATTTGTCTTTATTGGAATTTTGAAGTTTGATTTTGTGCTCCAGTGTCTAAAGCAAGCTCTAATTCTCTCTCTCTCTCTCTCTAATTAACAAAGTTATCACATATGAATTATGGGGCCCATATTTGGGATGAAGGTCAAAAGCGAACAAGATAAATCACTAACTTTTGCCAAAAATTTGACTCATTCAATTTCCTGATTGAGTCATACATGAAATAAGATGTTCCATTTGTTTTCTACTAATAACAAATTAACAAAATTCAAAGTTTTGTTTGACTTTGATCATATGATTAAAATAAATTTTAAAAAAACAACAACAACAACTTTACCCCCTTCTGTCACATTCAACGAGACAGGAATTTTTACTGGGTTTGACTGTCAAAGGGTTATGCTGTCGTACCATGTAACGTTTTGTGGTTTTTACTTTTATTGTCGTACCATTCAACATTTTGTCGTTTTCTTTTTGCGTGTTTTGTTACTTTGCCCCATGTAATATTTTTCTATCGTGGCTGGCAGGTCTTCTGGAGTCGTTTTAAATTATTTTGCAGAAGTTTAGACACTTGTGTTAAATTGTCGTTCCTAGTTATATCGCCTGCTTTAATCCGTCGAATTTTTGTCGTCACTTTTCAGTTTATTGTTGTTTTAACTCTTTTTTTAGGGTTAATTTCTCCACTTTGACTTCTATTATTGTTCGTAAGCTTTACTGTCCTTTTCTATTCTGTGTCATTCCACTTTTTATTGTCGTTTTCATGTCTCATGTCGTTTTCCATTTTACTATCATCTATCGTTTTTTTGTTGTTCGTTGTTGGTAGGTTTTTTTTTTTTTTTTTCCATTTAATATGGTTTCCAATCACGATATCATTTTAGCGTCGTCGTATGTAATGTCGTAGTTGTTTAAACTTTAATTGTCGTTTCCATTTATTCGTTTAATTTCTTATCGTTATTCTTCTGACAATATTTCTTATCATTATTTTCATTATCTCGTCTCACTTAAATTAGTGGTTGGCCAGTTCAGCACTTTTTTGTCATTGAAGTTTCCAATTTGATTATTGCCACACCATTGTCGTTCACCATTTAGTTGTCGTTTTTGTCTTCAAATGTCATTGTTTTTGCCATTCTGTTGTCGTCTTCATTTGCCTCCATTGCATTGTCGGTTTATTTCGTGTAAAATGTTTTCCAATTTATATCGTCTATTCCAGACCAGTTACGTTATCGCGTCCTTGTTCTTAAACTTTCATTGTTGTCCGTAAGTTAGTTGTCGCTTTCTGTTTCTTGTCGTTTAAGTTTCTACTATCGTTTGCGCTTTTGTTATCATTTTATTTTTCATTTTACTTTGCTATTTTTTAACTCTAAGGGTCAATTGTTTTAGAAGTCTCAAACCTTTCACAAAAATGAGCACTTGTTCCTTAATTTTTTTTTATTAAACTGACTAATCTTTTACTTTAGTTGCTGAGGAATCAATTTAACTGACAGACGTTAAATTTAACCTCATATGATAAGCACATGACGACTTTAGTAAAGATATTTTAGTAAAATACTTAGAAGAAATTAAAATTAAAACATCAAAAAATTAAACTTAACCAAAAAAACTCATCAAATCCCCTATCTTACTTTCTCTCACTACACTCTCTCTCTCCGATTTCGGTGAAACATTCACATTTTCAGGAGAATGGCCGCTCCTAAAACCTACTTCGTCACAAAAGCTGAAATATGATTCTTGGTTCACTTGTTTATCTTTTTCCATTTTTGTCTTTGAAGTTTCCAGTATGAAATATGATTCGCCAATCTATTGTCGTTCACATTTTTTTTATCGCTTTGTCATCAAGCGTCATTGTTTTTCTCTTTCTGAAGTCGCCTTTGTTTGCCTCCACATTTTTTCAATTTATTGTCATGTGTAAATGTTTTTCTATTTTATATTATCGACGATTCCAGTTTTAGATTATTCATTGTTGTCCGCAAGTTTGTTGTCATTTTCTGTTTCTTGTCGTTTGAGATTCTGCTATCGTTTGCGATTTTGTTATCATTCCATTTTTCATTTTACCTTGTTATTTTCACTTTCTGTCGTTTGAATTTTTATTTTTGGTTACAAGTTTTTTGTCATTTCGTTTTATTTTTGTCGTTTTCCACTTTCTGTCTTTTGGACTTTTATTGTCGCTCCCAGTCTTATGTCGTATTC